>REGO01000325.1:372993-394389 GCA_010120015.1 Rhombomys opimus | reverse complement strand
CAGGACTGTACGGAGACAGGAGAAGCCCAGCTGCGTGTGCATTTGCCCCCCCCCCCGGGCCTTAGAAACCCCGTGTGCGTGCGCAGCTGTGCGTGTCCGCAGCCTCGGCAACTGGTGCTCGTGGAGACAGTAAAAGCAGCCTACCAGGATGGCGCTGCGGGGCAGGGAACATGGTTTGCCAATAGCAAAGTCCAGGCTTTGAGTTCTCTGCCATGTGTGAACTGTGTGACCACGGGAATTTTAGGTCTCCTGGTGTTGGGGGCGCACGCCTGTCATCCCAGCACTGGGGAGGCAGAGGCAGGCGGATCTGTGAATTCAAGCCAGCCTGGCCTACAGAGTGAGCCCAGGACAGCCAGGGCTGCACACAGAAACCCTGTCTCAAAAACAAAAAAAGTTTAGAAATCTTGGTTCACAGCTCAGCAGCCTCTGTTGTCGCTAATGGCTCTATGTCAGGTTCATGAGGGCTCGGCGCCCCAGGCGAGAGGCAGCCAAGCCTTATCTGCTTAGGCAGCCGAGTGCTAAGCCGAGGCCACCCACCAGAGGCCTTTTTCATGGGGGGAAGGTTGCTCCACTCTCCTGCAGGGTGACAAGGCTACAAGCAAGCTGCTCAAGGCAGCGCAGGCTGTAGGGAGGCCAGGCTCTCGCTCCGCCTTCTGTCTTGTGACATTACCCGAAACATTTAAAGTGTAAGCAAAAGGCTTTATTTTGACCCACAGTTCTGGAGGCTTCTTCCAAGATTGGCTTACCCTGTTGCTTTGGGCCTTTGGTGAGTGCAACAGATGCCTACCGTAGAAATTGTTCATGAGAGCAAACTTCTTACATCATGAGCCAAGAAACAGGACCGGGCAGAATCCCACAGTCCACCTCAATTTCCAGTGACCCAAGGATTCTCTCTCCTTCCTTTCCTTCATTTGTTTGTTCATTCATTCTGTGTTTTTGAGACAGGGTTTCTCTGTGTAGCCCTGGCTGGCCTTGAACTCACAGACACGGCCTGCCTCTGCCCTCACTCTGTAGAGCAGGCTGGCTGCAAACTCCAAAGACCTCCTCCTGCCTCCTGAGTGCTGGGATTAAAGGTGTGCACCGCCTCCGCCTCCGCCAGGCACCTAAGGATTTCCTGCAACTCCTCATTCCTTAGAAGATCCTGGCAGCGGGACATACAGGTGCACACAGCATGAGCTGTGGTGAGAATCACGTGCGCGGGTGTGTGGGTGCTGGGGCAGGTGGCATCTGACACAGCTGGAGAGTTCTGGGCATGATTGTGGGACCGGCTGCCCTGTGGCACGTGTGTGACGGGTGGTGGGCTCGGCTGCCCTGTGGCACGTGTGTGCGCTGCTGTCTCGATCTCTTCAGTTGCTGTGGGTACACAGCCTGAAAGCGGATGGCGCTGCTGCCTGGTTTGGGCCCTGGGCGCGGGCGCACCTGGGGCCTGCAGAGGTCAGAAGAGGCTGCAGATCCTTTGGAAGCGGCTTTGCAGATGGTTGTGAGCTGCCACGTGGGCGCGGGAGACCCGACTGTGCCCTCTGCAGTGACAGCACGAGGCATCTCTGCGGTCCCGGCTAAGTTGCTTTTGTCAGGCCATTTTATGACAGCGACGTAACTCAAAATCGGACAATGCGCGTAAGAGAATATTCCTCGGGTGCGGACAGGCACCTGTCCGAGGCCTCCTGAGTCAGGCTGTGCCCTCCACCTCTAATTCAAGAAACCCGACCCAGAGCGGTCCTGTGTGGGGAGGCCGCTGCCCAGCCGGGCCTGCTCAGGTGTCAGGACCCTGAATTATTGAGGTCAGAGCTTTTGTTCCCCGCTCGCTCTCCTGGGGCCCCGCAGCGGATGCAGATACTGAGCGGAGAGGGAGTCTGTCCTGTTCCCGTCCCCATGGCGCAGGCAACCAGCCCTCGGCCCCCGAGACTCGCCTGCAGCCCCGAGCAAGCCTTGACCCTGTACCGGCTCCTCTTCCAGCGCCCTGCAGATCCAGGCCAGCTCCAAGCTGCGTCGCAGCAGGTGAGGAAGGTCAAGCGCTGCTTCCAAGGGGGCGGGCAGGGCCTGACTCCGCTCCTGCTCCCCGCCCCAGGTTCGTGAGGGCCGCGACTGCCCCCCAGGCCTGGAGCTACCCAGGACGCTGCTGCAGATGGAGCGGAGCCGGCGGGCCCAGGAAAAGGTAGGGGCTGGCGCAAGGGAGTAGGCCCGGGGGGCAGCGGGGCCGCCCCATGCCCTGGTTTTCCGTCCCCCCGCAGCTCGGCTGGGACTTGGAGCTGCTGGCGGGGGCGGGGCTGGGCCTCTTCTGGCCCCCCTGCGCCAGCGTCTGTGGCCAGAGGGACCAGGCTCGGCCTGCGTGGAGCCAGCGCGGGGCGGGGAATCTGGACTGCGAGCCGCTGGTGAGTGGGGCGAGCAGGGGCGCCACGTGACACGGAGGTCGTCAGGGGGCGAGGAGTCGGAGGCGCATGCGCCCCTGAGGACCCCGAGCTTCTCGACGCCCGACTAGAAAGGCGGGTGATGCTAGATCCTTCCAGATCTCTCCTCAAAGGCCCCCGGGAGAAGCCCTGGGCCCATTGGAGCAGCAGGGTCCCCGCCGCAGCCACCACGTTCCCTAAGTCGAGGATGGGCCCCGCTGACGGCTGGCTGGTGAAGTCCCTGTGGGCCCGTGCTGCCCCGAGGGCCGCGTGCCAGCCGGCGGGGGGGCAGGGCCGCAGCCGGAGAGGCCGAGCAGCCTTTGCCGCGGGCCCCTCGGGGGGCTGTCCTGGGGGAGGTGGCCGGCCCCCCGAGTGCCTGCTGGGAGCCTCCCTCCCGCCGGGGGTGCTACCTGCGGCCCGGGGTCCGTTCGATCCTGCAGACTGCCGCGCCGCGCCCTCCACGCCAGGCTGGGGAGGCCCCGAGTGAGAGCCGCGGGCACCTAACGGGGTGAGCCCTGCTCCGCGGGCCCCACCTTCTCAGGGCGGCAGAGCGACCCCCCGCCCCGCATCGTCCTCCCCAGGGTGAGGGGAGCACGGGCTGGCAGTCAGGCCGCCTCCTCGCTGCAGCCGCCCAACTCCGCAGGAGGCCCGCCACCCCCGCTCTGGATGAAGCCAGGAGCCACGCGGCCCCGAGGCTGGAGGGCCTCGGCGGACCTACACAGGCTGGGCCCGGGACCCCAGCAGGAGCAGGTCCAGCAGCCATCGGAGCAGCCGGGCCTGGAGCTGGTGAGCAGGCTAGACCCGGAGGCAGGGACAGCCTCGTCCCAGCCACCTTCCATCTCACACCCTTTCACTGGGTGTCGGGGCAGCTGGGGATGGCGAACAGGCTTTTAATTTTTTGTATTTTTTTTTTTTTTAGTTTTTCTGAGACAGGGTCTTGCTGTATAGGCCATCTTAACCCAGAACTTGCCGCAAGTATAGCCCAGCCTGGTCCTGAATTCAATCCCCCTGCCTCAGCCTCAGGAGCCTAGGGTTGCTGGTGCATGACTGCTCGGCGGAAGCAGGCTTACTGCCAACTTCCTGTTGGCGCCAGCTGTCTCAGGCACTGTGTCCGGTGGGATTCCGAGTTGAATTGGGGCTCAGGAGCAGCAGGAAGAACCAGTAGTTGGTGCTCAGGGGAGGAGGGACAGAATTGCAACCCGAGGCCACCTATGCCAGGTGTGGGTCTATAAAGAGGCCCAGGAGGACTTTCTAGTCCTGGAGACCACAGCCTTGTGAGAGCGAGCAAGTCGGCGGCAGACAGGATCTGGTGGGATGGGCCGGCCTCCCCTCCTCCAGCCTGATGCAAAGGAAACTGAGTCTCAAGTGTGTTAACGACACACCTGTCAAAGCTCTCTCCTTCCAACTGTTTTATCACCAGTGAAACGGTGCCAACCGTCCCTGCTTGACTGTCAGGGTTTACACAAGCGTGCTCGCTCCGGGGAAGCCGGAGATGCAGATGGCATTACCTGGGGGTGGGCGCAGACAGACACAGGACGGACAGTGACGAGAGCACAGCTCGGCAGGAAGAGGGTAGGCTGTTTTCCCACTTTTTGACAACGATTTCTAACACCCGAGAAAAGGAAAAGAGGAAAAAAGAAGACCTGCCCGTGGTTAGCGTTGTGGAGATTCAGTCTGTTCCTCGCCTCAGGAGCCAGGACACAGAGCCCCAGGCCTGTGGGTGCACAGCGGCCGTTTCCAGGGCTGCAGGGGGCGGCCCCGGTCTTCCCGCCTTTAGAATTGTGCTGATGAGGAAGGCCTGGCAGTCCTCAAGCCAGACTGGCGAACATTTCATCGCCGACCTCTTTTGATCTAGTTTTCAGAAACAGCGCCCTAAGGAGGCTTTCTTGTTCCCACCAGGGAAAGTATGGCACCAACGGCGGCCTCTCCCGTGGGCCGGGCGCCCACCCGGGCAAAGTTGGTCGAGGTCCTTACGCGAGGACTTGCGCAAACTAACGGGCCCTTCTCATGTTCTGGGAGAAGTGTGCGGCTCCTCAGAGAGGTCCCCTTGGGGTGCAGAGAGGACGAGATTGGGCTGTTTGCAGACGAGGTGACTCAGGGCCCGCAGTGTGGGCAGGAAAGAAGGTGCGCGAGCTGGGCAGAGGCTCAGGCACCAGCCTCCGAGTCCTCTCCGGGCCACCCCAGGCGGCCTCTCTTTGACTTGAGGCAGGATTTCATAGCCCTGGCTGTCCTGGGACTCGCTGTGTAGACCAGGCTGGCCTCAAACTCACAGTGATCCTCCTGCCTCTGCCTCCCGAGGGCTGGATCCCAGGCGCGCCCGCTGCCCAGCTTCAAGCACGCCCGTCCTAGTTCTGGGACGCGGGAGAGGCAGCAGACGGCAGCGCCCGGTCCTCCCCCTCAGGTTGCGAACACCCCGCCGGCGGCCGTGCTCTCGAGGAGCCGGGAGACCCCGACCTGAAGGTGAAGGGCTAGAGGGTCCCCTGGGGGCCGCGGCGGGGAGGGTCTGCCTGGGGGAAGGCTGCTGGGGTGAGGCGGGGCCGAGCAGTCACGGCGCTCCCTCCCCAGGACCGAGGCGGGGAGGCCGCGGGGAGTGGAGCAGAGCCGAACCTTCAGAGCGCGCGCGGGCAGACCCTCGGAAGCCCGCCCGGGGGAAGGCAGCAGGCCCGGCAGGGCCAGGAATTAGAGACCCCTCGGTTTGGGAAGAGCAGTAATTCCGAAGTCCGCGGGGCAGTTCGGGGCGGAGCAGCAGCCTGGCGCCAGGAAGAGGGCCACCCCGGGGACCCCTGCAGGGCCCCGGGAGAGCCGACCCCCCAGCGTGGGGAAGGCGGGCCAGCGGGCGCCCGGGCTGGCAGCAGCCAGCGGCCCCCGGCAGCGGCTGCCCGGGAAGGGGAGCGGGCTCGCGTCCCCGCCGCGCTTCCCGGCCCGCCCAGGCCCCGAGGCCCGGAAGGCGGGACGCTGGCCCCTGGGGCGCCGGAGAACGGCGAGCAGCGCGGCCCCGGGGACCCCAGGCCCTCTAAGGCCGCGTGGCCGGCACCCGGGAGCAGGGAGGCGACGCCGGCCGGCGCCCAGCACGAGGCTCTGCAGCGGCTGCTGGACGTGTACTGCGCAGCCAGGAGGCGGCGGCGGCGGGACCGGGAGCGGCAGCGGCTGCGGGTGCGCCCCAGAGCCCCGGCCTGCGCGTGCGGAAGGGCGGGGCGGCGGGGGCGCTGGGTGGAGCAGCAGAGGCGGTGGGCGGGGCTGTGAGGGCGCTGGGCGGGGTGACAGAGGCGATGGATGGAACAGCGGGGCGGTGGGCGGGGCGACGAGGGCGCGGGGTGGGGCGGCAGAGGCGCTGGGAGGGCAGTGGGCGGGGCTATGAGGACGCTGGGTGGAGCAGCAGAGGCGGAGGCGCTGGGAGGGTGGTGGGCGGGGCTATGAGGACGCTGGGTGGAGCAGCAGAGGCGGTGGGCGGGGCTGTGAGGGCGCTGGGCGGGGTGACAGGCGATGGATGGAACAGCGGGACGGTGGGCGGGGCGACGAGGGCGCGGGGTGGGGCGGCGGAGGCGGTGGGCGGGGCCCGGCTAACCGCTGCCTCCCCAGGTCCTGGGACGACTCCGCGTGGTCGCGAACCACCACCGCCGAGTTCACCCGCTGGGGCTCCCTTCCAGTGCGGCTCTGACGGCGCCACAGGCAAGAGCCCGGGGTCCCACCCCGAGGGGACGGCAGCAGCCAGCCGGGGAGGGGCGGGCGCCGGGCAGCACCCTGCAGGCCGTACCCGGCCGCTCAGAGCTCGTGCCGCCCAGGAGGACGCCGCGGGACGGCGACGAGCCGTGCGAGAGCGTCTGGAGCAAGTGCACCGTGGCAGGACTCAGCAGCTGCGGGCTCTCGGGGCCAGGTGAGGGGCCTGCAGGGAAGGCCAGGGGTCGTCCCCCAACACACACCCGGCACCCGACTGAGCCGTTGTCTTCCCAGGAACGCCCAGAGCTTTCAGGATCTGCTGTCCGCCGGCGCTGAGAAGCCTGCTCCTGGAGAATAGCGCCCACCCCTTCCAGCCTGCCGGTTCCTTTGCTGCGTCGCCATGGAGATGTGGCGCTGGTGGTTAAGGCTGAAGGGTGACCCAGGCGTGAGGTAGTTTCAGAAAGACCCAGAGGGAAGCATTGTGAGCAGGGAGAACAGACACACATGCTCGCGCGTGCACACACAGACACACACCGCAATGAGGCTCCACCAAGAATCCTGTTATTGCTTTTTCCGCATCTAAATTACTGCCAGGCCCCAGGTCAGAGGGCCAGATCTCTGGGGTCAAGCAGTGCAAAGGCCCCATTCTTACGGAAGAATGACTCAATGCGGCACATCTTGCAGGAGACCAACTGTTGCTTTGTTGCGGGGCCTGGGGAAAAATGCCAGATACTAGGAACGGGCATGAGGAAGGGCCTCAGAGCCCTGGACTCTGCCCATGTCGCATCTACTATGTATAAATAAATAAACAGGGCTCCTGAGGAAAACACATCGGGGCCTGGGCTGCTGGACTCAGAATTTCCGCATCGAGTGGACAGAGCACTCTCTCCCCAGGGCCACCGGGCCAGGGGTGCCTCTGGCCATGTTTGTCACAGGGACAGATGCAGGGGAGCTGCTCCCCTTTCCTTTCCCCTCGAGGGAAGATGAAGGAGCCCACTTTTCTTCACACCCTCAGGCGGTGGGCAACACTCCCTGGAAGCTCCTGATGCTCAGGATCCCTCACCAGCCCACTGACAGCCTTGCCGGTTTTCCCATACTCCTGAAAAGCCACTGGGTTTCCCCGCTGTCTCTCCTGGCTGATGACCTACCCTCAGCCTCACAGTAGAAACACTCAGGGGCTTGCCTCGTGCCAAGCCCTCTGGTCCACGTGCCCACTCCCTTCATGTAAGTCCATCCTTTGCTTCACTCTGATGACACCCTCTGCCCCACTCCTGAAGGCCACGCTTCCACACACAGCTGCCTCTGTGACATCACCAACCTACTAAGGCCACCACAGACCCGTTGTCACACATCACCAGTCATGTCCTTACCAGCAACTACAACAAAATCTCTGGCTCGCCACTGATTGCCCTTCCTGGCAGATTTGAACCAGCAATAGGCTCCATTGAACTTATTGTCTTGTCCAAATCATCCTTGATTTCTGTTCTAATTCTAATCACATCTTGCCAAGATAATGCAAGCGTCTAACTCCAACTCACCCGCTAGAAGCTCGTTTCCTAAAGCCAGTATCACCCGGCTGCTTGCACCTCATTAGCTTCCCTCAGGAGAGAATCCGACCCCCTTCCCACATCAGCCATCAGCCTTACAAGCCTCAAGAAAGGCCCCTGCTAACAGTCCAGCTGAAGTATGCGCCTGCCCCCTGCCCAGCCGTGCCCTCGGTCACCGGGCTGGTCTCAGATCTGCTTCCTCGCCCGCAATCTGGCCTTCCCCTAGACTTTCTGCTCTCCAGCATAAGGCAGGAGGTGTGTGTGTGCGGTGGCTCATGTACGGAGGGTCGGGGCTCACCCAGCTGCCAGCCATACGAGAAGTTGGTGGTGATGGGAAATAGGTAGCGCTTCTCTGGCAGGTCCAGCTGTCGGGCTTTGAGGTAGTGGAAGCGGCCCTGCAAGTCATGCGAGATGCCTTCGTACAGCAGGGCTCTGATGTCGGGCGGGACGGGGTACATTTCTGCCTGGAAAGCCTCTGGGATGGGGCTGGGGGCCTTGGAAGGGGCTGCTCTGGAGACAGCTGCTGGCACGGCGGCCTTGGGCAGCAGGGTGGGCAGTTTGAGGGGCAGGCGAGCCGCACTCTTAGCCTTCTGCTTGGCCTTCACCAGATTCCCATACTTGCGGTGCCACTCGCAGCGCAATTTCATCTGTTTGAGGTACTCCTCCTTCCAGAAGTTCTGCCGCATGGTATCCATGTTCAGCTGCCTTGACATAGCACGGCTAGCACGGCAGGCGGCTTAGCGCTCTCGGCGGCTGCCCCCGGCAGCCACCTGGCAACGGAGCCTCACCTCACACAGGGCCAGGGTTCTACCTGCCGCTGCCTCGGCAGTGGTCCCACGGCGCCCCTTCTGAGGCAGCCCGGGGGCAGGGCTCACGGACGCCGGGCCCTCGGCCCTGCAGTCCCCATCTCTAGCTGGATCAGTGGTTCTCACCCTTCCCCGTGCTGCGCCCTTTAATGCAGTTCCTCATGGAGTGGTGACCACGGCCAGAAAATCACTTCATAGCTGTCATCTTCCCACAGGTACAGTCACAATGTAAGTGTCTCTCTCTGATGGGGCTCAGATCCCTGTGAGGGGGCCGTGACCCACGCGTTAGCCATGCTGCTCCAGAACGGCAGCCCTGTGCAATTGCTTCTGCCCTCACCTCTGAAGCCGGGTGACCAGTCCCTGAATCAGACCCCCTGGCTTAGGCTTCACCTGGCTCTTTGGTAGCGTCCCCAACACTGCACCCTTTATGAATCCACTCCAGCACCCATCTGAAGAGAACACTCCTTTAATATCAGCAACGACCCTGCGGAACAGCACAGGGGGAGGCAGTGGAGGGAGAAGAGGTTGGGCTTTCTTTCCCTACCCAGCCTGGACCTGAACCCAGAACCCCAATAGCTTAGGAGCCACTCAGTGGAGAGAAAGGGAGGGGCTGGATGCCGAGGCTTGAAACTTAAATAGCGGGTGCAAACTGGGAGGGGCCTAGTGGTGAGAGAGGGCCGAGGGCTGCCGGGCCCTAGCGCAGGTCTTCCGCAGTGAACATGCCCTTGGCCCTGCGCAGGATGGAGTCCTTGGCTGCGTCATAGGGATGCTCCTTGGATGGGATCTCCAGGACGGCTGGGATAGAGCGCTGGTGGGCGTCGAGCGCATGGCGAACCATCTCTGCAATGTACTGGTTGATGAGAATGATGCCAATGTCGTCCCTGTTGAGAAACTGCCTGTTGGGGGAAGAAAGGAGAATGACAAGGACCTGGAGGCTTAGGGGCTGAACCCTTATCTGTCCCTGAATGAAGCAATTGCATTCAGGTGCCCAGAGCCACACTGCTCAGGGCTAAGGGCCACACATCGCTCACGGCGGAACCGGTAAGGAAGGACAGGGGCATGTCTGTGTTCTGTACGCTGCCTCTACAAGACAGGGCAGGGAAACAGCCCCGAGCCCCTTCCCTCTGCATTCAAACAAAAAGATTCTACAAACATAAGACACTTACTAACCGAAAGGAAAAAAAAATGCCAGCAGTGGTGTCCTGCACCCTTAGTCCCAAGGAGGCAAAGGCAGTCAGATCCCTGTGATTGGAGGCTAGCCTGGTCTACAGCGAGAGTTTTAGGACAGCCAGGGCTACACAGAGAAACCCTGTCTTGAAAAGCAAAATCGTATTATTGATCTAGGTGGAAAAAGACAAGATTCATGATGAGGTGGAAGAGCAGCTCCTTAATGTATACCCGTTGAATCTTACAAAGTTTTTAAGACAGGGCTGAGGAGACCACTGCCGGCCTCAGCATCTATGCTGATGAGGACAGGGCACAGGACAAGGCGACATCTGCCATAAGCCAAATCAAGGTGGAAAGAGGAAACTCAGCAACGAAGGAAGCACAGTTTCCAGACAGAGGCTGCTGTAACAGCCTTCCTCTCATGTGCTCACCCTCACACACAGACAGGCATGCTCATTCAGCCATTACTCATTAAAGATCATTTACTGGGCACCTACTTCCTGCCCAGTACATGGAACAGATTTGACTGTTTTGATTGTTTGACCGTTGGAAACATGGAAAATCCTTGGAAGTAAAATCTGTCCTCCAGTGACAATAGCGGTCACTTTGGCGTGTTGCTCAGTGATCAGCTGACAGCAGCCTCTCAGGTCAGAGCCTGCCACATCCCAGGCAGCGGGAACTGGTCTCAGCCAGCAGCCCTGGACTGGGCTATTTAGGGAAAACAGGTGAAGGCAGTTTATTCTTCAGACTTGGCAGCATAGCCCTAGAAAATGAGGGGCCTAGTTGGCACCCTCAATTCTAGTCAACAGACACTGCTTGGCTTAAAAGGAATGCCTGTGCCCACTTTCTGAAGCTATGACCTTTGACCCAGGGCACGAAGTGAGGGCTTGAAGCACAAGGTCTTTGCGGAAGGCCATACTTCCCAGATGTTCTCCCCAAGACCAACGGAAACCCCAGGCAGGCTGCCGGGGGCTGCATAAACAGAGTAGGTACTAGCTTTACGAGGCAAAAGGGGGCTACCAAGACACGCACGCCCACTGTCCAGCCCGACGCGGGGTGTGCTTGTTTAGGGCGCGACTGGAAAAGGCCAGGAGCGGCAGGGACCCCGGAAGAGGCTGAGCCTGCCGGGCTCCCGGCGTCCGGCGTCCGGCGTCGGCAGGGCAGGCCGCAAGCTCCGCTCCCCGATCCGCGGACGGCTTCCGAGGCCGCCCCGACCCCAGCACCGCCAGCACCCAGGTCCCCAGCTCTCCCGTCACAGGCGCAAGGGCCCAGTCAGGCCTCCGGGCTGCCGTACCTGAAGGTGTCTTCGATCTCATTGATGGTGGTGTCCTTCTCCACCACCAGGAAGTTGGGGTGGCGGTTCTTGTTAAGCTCCCCTATGCCGCCCAGCAGGAAGCCAGTCACCGTGTCCTCGTCCCCGATCACCGCGATCAGTTTACCCCGGCCCGCCATTCTGCCGGCCGAGCGCCTGTGACGTCCCGCCCCCCGCAGCGGCGCCTCCCTCAGTCTCGCGCAGGGCCCCGCCTCCCGAGCATGCGCAGTAACAGGAACCGCCTCAAGCTGCGCATGCCTGCGCCATAGAGGAAGCAATCGCGAACTACGACTCCCAGGAGGCCGAGCGGCAGAGGCCTCTCACTGCCAGCCTGTCTTTCCTTCCTTCCTTCTTAGAAGAAACGTCTTTTGAACCTAGTTATTACAGACCGAGACTTCAGCGGACGTGCTCTCTTTCTTGTGTATGTTGTTTGTTTTGTTTTTGACATGCTCATGTAGCTCAGGCTGGTCTTGAACTTGCAGTGTACGAAAGGATGGCCTTGAATTCCCGATCGCACTGCTTCTACTTTCTGAATGCCCCGCTGGGGTTATAAGCCTGCGGCACCACACAAAGCAGAGCCGTGCGGGTATGATTTTTGAGGTTTAAATTTTTTTGTTGGTACATTTGTTGCTGTTTCTTTGGAAGCGGATGCAGGGCAGCGGGGGTGTGGGTAGGGTGGGATCCTGTGTGTGAGGTCAAACCACAACCTGCAGGAGTCACTTCTTCCGCTCTTTGGGCCTCGCGGTTAACTGGTCAACCAGTGCGCTCTTACTTTTTTAGGATCGGGTTGCACTATTTAGCCCGGCCTGGCCTCCCAAGTTCTAGGATTTAAGGCCTGTGCCACCATGGTCACACCCCTCCCCTTGCTTCTGGTTTTATTTGGTAGTTTGCTTTTTTGAAACCTGTATGTAGCCTTTATTGGCCTGGAACTCAGAATGTTGACCAGGCTGGCCTTGAATGTGGGGAGTGAGCCCACTGCCTCCTCCTCCTGAATGCTGGGATTACATGGCACACCACTATTTCCGGCCCACATAGTCAGGCCTCAGACTCAGTCTGGGATTACAGACATGGGTGACCATAATTTTCCAAAAAAAAGATAGTTCCTAGCTGGAAGGTCAAGGTCAGAAGCTGTCTCATGTATGCATGCACGTTAACTACACCATGATTAACAATTTTTCCATACATATTTAATCACTAAAGAAATAGGCAAATGAATGAAGTGCTCTAAGATAGACAAACAAGGTCTTGTGTTAACTGCTAAATTTAGGGAATTACATAGAAGTAACCCTAGCATTTAGGAGGTTGAAGCAGGAGCATTGCCACAAGCTCAGGCCCAGCTTGGACTGCACATTAAGACAGTCCTAGGGCTAGCAAGATGGCTAAGTAAGGGCAGTTGCCACACAGCTCGTGACCTGAGGGCAACCCCTAGTACCCACGAGGTGGGAGGAGAGAAGCAAGTTCCGGAAGTTGTCTGCCTTCAACTTTGTGCTATGGAACATACAAACACACACAGGCACACTGAACAACTAAATAAACATTGATTTTAAAATCCAGTAAAAAAACAAAATAACAAAAAGCAAGCCAGGTTTTGGTGGCGTGCTCATTTAATCCCAGCATTTGGGAGGCAGAGGAAGTTGGATCTCCGAGCTCAAGGCCAGCCTGGTCTACAGATCAAGTTCCAGGACTGTTGCAGGATATTTGACCCCATTGTGATCCCCAAGATTGTGAACTTGGAAAACCTGTCTCTTGCCTGGTGTGATTCAGCCCTAGCACACACCTTTAACCCAAGAGCTTTCTGAACACAGGATTTAATAAAGTTAGCCCTAGGTCAAGAGGTGGAGCAAGAAGCCAGCTGACAGGGATTAACAGAAAGGAGGGACTTTGAGAGGAGAGCGTTCAAACCAGTGTGGAGAAGAATAAGGGGCATTTAGCTCTCAGCTCTTGAGCTCTTTAGCTCCCATTAGCCCTTGCTTTTTTCCTCTGGACTGTCAGGTGAACTGAGTAGGAAGGTCAGCTGGGTGCTTTCTTGTTTTCTGTTTTGTTTTTCTAGACAGGCTTTCTCTGTGTAGCCTTGGCTGTCCTGGACTTTGTTGACCAGGCTGGCTTCAAACTCACAGAGATCCTCCTGCCTCTGCCTCCCAAGTGCAGGGATTAAAGGCGTGAGCCACTGAGCTGCCGCTGGGTGCTTTCTGAGCTAGCAAGTTTTCAGCCCAGCATTTGGCTCCTGCCTCTTCGCTGGTAAAAATCAAACGGTTGGGATTTACTTTCTTTAAAACAAGACAGGCCAGGACTATACAAAGAAATCCTGTCTTGAAACAAAACAAAACAAAAGAGTAGCACTCCTAAGGACATGAACTCTGAAATGGGCAGACTGGAGGGGAAAGGGCCTCTGTTTTTCTAACAGACAGACAGACAAAGGGGGTGGGGATTGGGTTTGGGGCGCTTGTCACATCCACCATGGTCTCCTCTAGTGGTTGTATGCATGCACGGCTGTCAATTTGGACTGTCAACTTGACAAACAATTAGTGAGACATGCCTTTGTGCTCCCAGCACACACACACTGAATGTCGGCGGCACCATCACATAGGGGGACCAAGAGTGAGTCAAAAGGCCGAAGGTGTCAAGTGTGACCCGAGTGTGCTCTGAGCTGCCCGGGGGTGTTCTCTGTGTCCTGATCCTACCCGAAGTGTCTAAGCAGCCGTGAGGGCCCCCCCGCCCCAGTCCATCTGTGAGCCAGAGAAACCCTTCATCCCTTTAACCCTTGCTTCTTGTCAGGTATTTTGGTCACAACTACAAAAAAATTCTATGATCAGTGTGGCCTGATCGGCCTGGGATGTGGGGTACACTTGGTTTTCACTCTCAGCTTTGCTGTTTCGAGGCTTCATTTTAGACTTTTAGACTGTTTTGACTGAGGTTCTCGGGCTGTCGCGGACTGTTAAAGGATTGAGAAGAGGCCCAAAGTCGCTCAGCCCTTATTGCTCCAGTGGGTGAGAGCAGCTGGGCCATAGGGGCAAGGAGGGATGGGTAGGAAGTGGGGGGGGGGTTGAGGCTGTGGGGAGGGACCATTTGCTCAGCGCCTGATGAGCACACGTGGTCAGATGCCTAAAAGAACAAGTCGACCTTAAATGGGCCGAGCGAGCTTCAAGGAGCTGAACAGTGCCACACACCTCACACCTCACACACCTCATACACCACACACACCTTACACACCTCACACCTCACTGCTCTTTCATTCAACCACCATTTGTCAAATGGGTCACTGTGATTAGGAGCCAGGGAGGGAGGGTTGCTAGAACCTGAGTTCCTTCTTAGGAGCTCCGTGCAGGGATAAGGGAAAGTGAGACATCTCAGTTGAAAGAACAGAGAAACAATAAAAAGAAGGTCCAGAGGGCCCTTGAGGGCAGATCCAGAGCGAGGGAAGTACTTCCTGTCAGGACAGTGTGGCAGAAACAGGACAGTTCTGTCTACTGCCGTCTGCAGCCATCCGAGAGGTTCATGTCTGAGACCTTCAGGAAAAGTGGGGTTTATTTCATTGCAGGAGAGAATTCTGGGAGGGGCCGGTACAGAGGTTCACATTTACCACAGAGATGAGTATAGGCCTAGCACTGTGGCTGAGAGGTGCTCAGGACAGGATGGGATGCAGTCAGGCATGGGTGTGGCCTTCTCAAGAGAGAATGAGTGTTATTGTGGTGCTCTGTAGCCACATCTCAGAGGGTCACTACGGAGCTTAAATGACATCACAGGGTGGCTCCCGATGCGCCCTGGGTAGCCTTACAGCTGGAGTAAAATCCTAGACCACAAGGGGAGCCTGAGGAAGTTAAGATGTTCTTATTGTCAGTGGCAGTTGAGTCTTCATTGCTCTTTAACATTTTTGTTTGAAACATCTCTACATAAAAGGAGCATTGTCTCTGTGTTGGCCATCTTCACAGAAAATGCTAATAGGTCTGGAATTCGTGACTCTCAGACTCTGGGCTGAGGAGGCTCTCTTTTCTTCCCAAGTCACAGGAATCTCTTCATCCCGCCTCATTCTCAGAGCAGGGAGGGAAAGGAGAACCCTAAAGAGAGCATGAGGAAGCCGACAGGCCACCGAGTGACGTTTGGGGGCTGGGGTCACGCTGTCTCGTGTCTTGGCATCACTGTGGAGTGCCAGGCATGGTTCTGCCGCTGTGGGAGCCCAGCTGGGCAGCACGTGTTTGTCCTGCTTTGCAGCTTGTTCATTCACGCTGGTATTACAACTCTCAGGGTCATGGGCCTTAGACTGGTCCTGAGCCGTGGGTGTCTGTCACAGATCTGGCTAACAGCCACAGGTGAAGTGTGCCCCAGGAACGGTGGAAACTGGTAGTTGTGACTCAGGAAAGGCCACAACTGCAGCATCGGTGCCCAGAAGGTACCCCAGTGGCAGAGAGTGTAAGTGGAGACTGGTACACTGCCCAACCACGTTCAGGGAAGTGAGTATCTCAACTCGGGGCGCGGAGAAGACCATGTCCGGGAGTGGGGCCGGGGCCACAGGGCCCTGGCTCTAAACCAGAGGGCCACGAGGCCACTAATGGACCCTTTCTGGCCTCACGGAGAATGGTCAAGAGATTAGCTCAGAAGCTGCTATGGAGTCCAAGAGAGATCTAGCCAGATAAGACTGGAAACAAGGGCGCAGCTGGCCCAGGCCTGTCGGGAGTGAGGTGTGGAATTCTCATTCGGTTTCTGGTAAAGAGCATCACTGCTTGACACAGTGGGTTTTCTGTTTGTTTGCTTTTTGAGATAGGGTCTCTCTGGCTGTCCTGGAACCCAATATGTAGCCGAGGCTGGTGTCGAACTCAAGAGAGATCCATCTCCATCTGCCTCCCAAGTGCTGGGATTAAAGGTGAGAGTCCAGAGCCCACAAGTGTGCAGCCTTGTGGTCTCAGGTCTAAGAACCTAATTTGGAAAACGTCCTTCAGGTTGGACTGAATGGAAGTGGCCTTGGAGACACCCTTAACAGTGTCCACTCCCACCAGCCTCCCAGCTAGGGAGAGCAATTCTCCAGCCGGCACCCAGCCCTTCTGTCGTCCCCAGGCCTTGCCCTCAGCCTTGAGCTCAGGCCGGCTCACTTCTGTGTGGCCCTTGACTCCGGGTCAGGGGGCAACAAAGGACAAACAACACTCACGAAGAACAGCCAAGCCTCTGCAACAGCTACTCTTTATTTGGTGTTTTCCAGATGTGCAAAAGTTTCCAGAAAGCTGGGCCCCACAATGTGTAAAAAAGACCCCCAGTGGGGCAGAGCTGTGCAACCATAAAAAAGTAACAGTAAGAGAAATCAGTCCCCCAGGAGGCCTGGCTTGGGCAGAGCAGGTCACTCAGGACCAGGCCACGTGCCGTGTGCTGCGTGTTTTCGGTTCATTTTCTTCTGACTCTTCTGTTTTCCAAGTCCCCCTCTCTAGGGTTGTGGGCACCGGGCAGGCCTGACGGAGCCCTCAGGCATGGCGGTTTGCCAGTGACTTTCCTACAGACACCCACTCAGTGCTTGCCACCGGCTTCAGCCCCGCCGTGACCCCACCCCACCCGTGTAACCCCGTCCGCCACAGTCTCTGCCCGGAGTCTCAGCCCCCTCCGAGGGGCACTGCTCTGGGACAGACAAAGGCCCCAGCACCCCTGAGTGCACAGTGAGGCGGGAGGTGTGCTGTTCCCACCTCAGGCAGGTGTCGAGTCCAATGCTGTGAGTGTGTTAGGGCTGTGGCACGTTTGTGTGGGTGTGAGTTTGGCGGGAGGTGGGGGCCTGGGCTGGGGGAGGCACTCCTGGGATTCAGGGCACATTGACCTTGAAGGGGCTTCCCGGGACGCTTTCGTCACCCCACTTGACGATGAGGATGTAGTCTCCCTTCTCCTTGACGGTGTAGGTGACGCTGTACACCCGGTTTCCCACGTGCTTCACATAGACCTCCTCACAGGGGGTCTTGGGCCCGTGCACACCCACCATCATCATGTTGGTGCCTGCAGAGGGGGGCGGAGGGGGCGACTCACACCCGGGCCACAGTGATCGGCTGCCCCAGCCCCTGCCTCCCCTCCCCTCCCCCAGCCCCTGCCTCCCCTCCCCCAGCCCCTGCCTCCCCCCACAATCCTCTTTGAGGAGCGTGCCTGCTTTGCTGCAGTCCACTGTGAAGGAGTTCTTCTGGCCCACAAAGGCCTGGGACAGACCGGGGCCCCTCGTCACCACCTTGCTGGCATCTGAGGAAAACTTGGGGATGGAACTGTAGCTGGCGCCGCGGCTGGAGGAGGACTTCGTCACGGTCTCCACCAGAACTGTGGATGTTTCGTGAAGGCTATGGCCTCCAGACAACCGAGGACCTGGGGGGTAGAGCAGGTGGCCACAGGCCTAGTCAGAGGGACCTCCTGTCCTTTTCTAGGACACGGACACCCTGGGACGGCAGTGGGCAGCAGTGCTGGGTGCTAGCCCCCTCCTGTCTTCAGCTGCAGCCTCTGAAGAATGCCACCTATTCCAAAGGGCAGCACCGTGACCAGCTCTGTGACCAGCTCCAATCCTGCCATCCTGGGCCTGAGCCACTCCTGGCCGCCCCCTCACCCTGCCGGCTTTCCTCTGCGGCCGAGGTGACTCAAAGCAAGAGGATGGCTTTACGGCAGGACAAGCTGGGGCGCAGCTCAGTGGCAGAGCACTTGCCCAGCGTGAAGAAGGCTCTGGGTTCAAACCCCACCATTCTTTCTCTGAGACAGAGTTTTTCTGTGTAGTCCAGGCTGGAACCCACTCTTAGAGCAGGCTGGCCTCGAAGTCAGAGATCCACCTGCCTCTGCCTCTTGAGCACTGGGATTAAAGGTTTGTGCTACCATCACCCAGCAAGATTCGTGTTTTTAAAGACTCCAACTCCACGGACTAGCATGCCGCCTAGCCAGGCCCCTCCACCACGGTAACACGGCCCTGACTGAGGGGGCTGCGGTCAGGTGTGAGTGGCCCCTGCAGCCGGCCAGCGTGGAGCCTCTCCCCCGGGGCCTCACCTGTGACCTTGGCTTTGAAGGGACTGCCCACGATGTGCTGAGGACCGCCATACTTGATGGCAATGAGGTAGTTGCCAGGGGCCATGGGAGTGTAAGTGAGCACGTGGCCCTCGGGACACTCCCGACAGTCCAGCTGCACCTTGGAGGGGCCGTCAATGGTGACTGACAAGGCCCCCGAGCCTGCGTTCTGGGTGTTCACAATGAACTCCGACGACACACCTGAAGGGCGAGGGGGAGCGAGGCTGGAGGTCAGAAGGCCCAGGGTGGGGCCGGGTCCCTGGGGCACCGCAAGGTGTGCCTGGCCGCTCCCCCGACCCCCGCCTCAGACACTCACCAGTGGTGCCCCCCTCCAGCCCGGGCCCGTAGGCTGACACCAAGCCTGGGTCCCCGGCTTGGCTCTGCTCCCCAACACGGATCTTGAAGGGGCTTCCGGGGATGTGGGCGCCATTGAACTTGACATCGATTGAGTGCACCCCGTTCTCGTGGGGGATGAAGCGGATGGTGTGCTTATCTGTGAGGCAGAGGGTGGCGGTGAGGCTCCATCCTTCTCCATCCCTTCCCGGGGAGGCTGGCCTGGCGGGAGCCGGCAGGGGCAGGCCCAGCTCACCGCTGTCCAGCTCCGAGACGTAGCACTCCTCCACGGCCCCCGAGGGCGTGTGCACCCGAGCGTCGATCACGCCGCGCGCCCCGTTAAGCTGCACCGCGAAAGACGCCGGCTGGTTCACCTTAAGCCCCGTCTCCTGCAGAGGCCACAGCGCACACTCAGAGTCTGGGAAGCTGGGGCTCGCCCGGTCCTCTCTGCGCGCAGGGCTGCTCGGTGCCCAGTGCTCGCGCCCAGCAGCCTGGCCCCGGCCTGCCGGCTCGGACCTCGGGGACGGGGGTGCCACCAGCCATGCTGGGCACCACAGGGCGTGAGCTGTGATGCATCCCTCTCCCGCCTGAGGAAGCGGAGGCCACAGCCTGACTGTGCTTGCCGGCCGCAGGCGCGGAAGAGCTCGGATGTGGCAGGCTGCGGGCAGATTGCCCCAAGAATATTTCTCGAAAGGGGTGAGCTCCCCCTGGGCGCACTGGGGGAGCACAGAAGGGCGTGGGGTGCGAGGATGGAAGCCTGGGCTAGGGGGAGGGCCTCACGGTTGGCCGATAGGACCACCCTGTGGGGAGAAAAGGATGGGGGGGCAAGGCCCTCCCGTCCCCCTTATAAAACGGCTCTCTGACAGTGACGGTTGCCAGCGTGGCTCTCTCTCCTTCTCTCGGGAAAGCCTGCCCGGTGTATGTTCCCGTGTGGCAGAGGAGAGGAGGCCTTTAGATGCCACACCAGGACCAAGTACAGCAGTCCTGGCGGCCAGCAGAGGTGAGCCCAGCCCCGAGGCCACGCGTGTCTGCTCAGGAGGCCTCTGCAGACAGCTCCGTGGGTTTGTTAGTTTGATGAACTTCCTCTCATGAAGTTAGTTACAAAGGACTCAGGAGAGGGTGGGACAAGCAGTGTCCACTCTCAGGAAGGACAGGGAGACAGTGCTTGTAAAAGGCACAAACATGGCATGGAGCCAAGGCCAGGCAGTCTCGGGGAGGCAGACAGCTCCCCGGGGGCCCGAGCAGAGCTCTGTGGAGCGGACAGGGGGCCGACTGGTCCGCCAGGCTCAAGTCACAGGCCGGCGGGCCTGCTGCTCTAGACGTCTGCCTAGCCCTCAGCCCCGACCCCCGCCAGACCTGGAGGCTGGTGACGGTGAGACGCCGAGCGTCATCCGAGAGCGAGGCCACCGGCACCACGAAGGGGCTGTCCGGGATGTGTTCGTCGTTGAACTTGATGGAGACCTCGTAGTCCCCTGTGGAAGGAGGCGGGTCGGCACTCCGCAGGGCGGGGCAGACAGGGCCCATTTCCCCAGCCCAGCCCCAGCCCGGGGGCCTCAGCGGGCCAGGGCTCCGCTCTGAGCAGCTGAGGGGCTGCGGAGCGGAGGCCCAGGCCCGCTGGTCAGCAAGGACAGATGAGGGCGGCTGGGCAGCCCAGTCCCCAGTGCGAACACCTACCTGGCTCCTGGACAACATAGGAGACACCGCAGGAACCGTCTTTGCGGTCTTCAAACGCAATCTCCGCCTTGCTGGGCCCCTCCACGGCAATAGACAGGCCCCCGGCTCCGGCCTCTCGGGTCCAGATGCTGAACTCGGCTGCAGGGGGTGGGCATGGCTTCTGGGTGCCCTCCTCCTGGCCGCCCCAGCTGCCCCAGACCCCGGCTGCCCCTCACCCCCAGCCGCTCCTCACCCTGGCTGCCGTGGCCCCCAGCTGCCCCTCACCCCGGCTGCCCCTCACCCCGGCCGCCCCTCACCCCGGCCGCCCCGGCCCCCGCCCCTTACCTGGCACACCGGCCACACCTCGCTCCAGCCCCGTGCCTCCGGCCCGCACCTTGTGGGCGCCGCCTTCCCCCAGCGGACCCACGGTGAACTGGAAGGGGCTTCCGGGCACGTGCTGGCCGCGGTACTTGACGGTGACCGTGTGGGGCCCCATCTCCTGGGGCACAAAGCGGACGCTGTAGGCGCTGTCCTCCCCCTCCACGATCTCCGCGGCCTCCGTCTTGCCGGAGGGGCTGGTCACCTGCGCCGCCATGTCCTGAGAGCTGGCCTCACCTGGCGGGGCGGAGTGGTCAGGCCGCGGGGGCGGGGTCCCGGCGGAGCCCCCGCGGGGCGAGGCTGTGGGGAGGGGCCCCGGCGCGCTCCGCTCACCTTCCTGCCGGGCCATGCTGCCGAAGGAGCCGAGGCGCTCGCGGCCCAGGAAGTCCCCGAAGACGGCAGGGAAGGGGTCCCCGCCGACCTGCGTGGACTCCTCCACCCGCACCTCGCGCTTGGTCTCCCCGCCCCGGGTCTTGCTGATCTCCGTCCTCTCCGTGCGCGTGTACGTGTGGCTGCTCCGCGTGAAGGTGCGCGTCAGGCGCTCCTGCGCCGACACCATCTGAAACCAGTTTCCTGCGGAGGTGGTGGGGGGCGGTGAGGAGAGGGGGGACGGGGCGGAGGCCGGGAAGGTGCCCGCGCCCCGGGGAGGCTGCTGCGCCCGGGGGAGGCTGCTGCGCCCCGGGGGAGGAGGCCCGCGCCCAGGGGAGGCTGCCCGCTCCGCTCCCCAGTGCCCCGGGGGAGGCTGCTGCACCCCGGGGCAGGGTGCCAGTGCCCCGGGGAGGCTGCTGCGCCCGGGGGAGGCTGCTGCGCCCCGGGGGAGGAGGCCCGCGCCCAGGGGAGGCTGCCCGCTTCGCTCCCCAGTGCCCCGGGGAGGCTGCTCTCGCCCCTCGAGCCGCCCGTGCCACCAGGCCCTTGCCCGCCTCGGCGGCTCTACCTGGGATCTTGAGGTTGAGGTCGCAAGTGCTGCCGATGGTGGCGATGGAAGGTGCCTGCCTGCGCCGGGTGATGCTCTCCTTCATGCGCCCCTCGCCAGTCACCTTGACGGTGAAGGGGCTCCCTGGAAGCCGGAGGGGGCGTCAGCAGCGTGGGCCGCGCCCGCCCGCCAGGCTGCGCCCGCCCAGCCCAGCCCAGCCCACGGCCCTTACCCGCCCAGCCCA
>REGO01000325.1:324923-366166 GCA_010120015.1 Rhombomys opimus | reverse complement strand
GGGAGGTGTGGGAGGTGCTGGGAGGTGCTGGGAGGGGCTGGGAGGTGCTGGGAGGGGCTGGGAGGTGCTGGGAGGGCAGGCTGTAACGGGCTGCTTGGGAATGCAGGCAGAGGAAAGAGCTTCGGTCACCTCTGCAACAGCACGAAGCCGGGTGACGGCTGGGACAAGGGAAGGGCCAACAGCAGAGCCCACGGTGGACAGGACCCCGGGTCAGGGTTAGGCGGAATGACTACCTGGTCTCCACGGTGAAGCGGTTGGCCTTGTTGACCAAGCCGCTCTCCAGGCCTGGCCCGAAGGCCCGGACCCGGGTGGGGTCGCAGCCCTCGGTCACAGCCACTCGGAAGGGGCTCTTGGGCACAGCCACGTCGTCATAGAGCACCTCCACCAGGTGCACACCTGGAAGAGGCCCCGCAGAGTCACGGAGAGCAGCGCCCCCCCCCCCGCCCGCCCCGGCACGCCGGCACCGCCTCGGCCCTCACCCTCTTCGAAGGCAGTGTATTGCACACGGTACGTGCCGTCCCCGTTGTCCGTCACGTAGGTGTCCGTCTTGGCGCCCGAGGGGTTGAGCACACGGGCTGTCACGTGGTTGCCGCCCGTGGCTGTCAGGGACCTCGCGTCCACCGTGAACTCGGTGGTCACCTCCCTCAGGACACCTAGGCCCAGGGACCGCGCTCAGCCTCCACGCTGGCCCGTCCTCGGCCCACGATGGCCCCTCAGGGAGGCCGAGCCGCCCCTGCAGCCCTCAACTCCTGCCTGGCTCCCTCATGTGGACGGCACCCAACCTCGCCGGCGCCCTGCCGGGCCGAGAACTGTGACGGGCCGAGAACTGTGACGGCCCGCTCCCGGCTGAGCCTGCTGTCTTGCAGCACCCATTCGCGCTAGCAGCCCATCGACGCGCCCCGAGGCGCAGCGTCCCACCTTTACACTTTGCTGGGTCTGGGTGCCTTCAACCGACTGGCTCAAAGGTCTCCCCAGAAAAGGACAGGGCAGACGCCACTTTGTCACAGACTAATCGGCAAGCCCTGTCGGACCCCTCGCTCCTTTTCCGGGGGCTGAGCCCGAGGCCTCCCCTCCCCCAGCCCCGCCCGGTGACGCCGGGCGCGGCCCCGTCTTACCGTGTGGCTCCACGCCGGGGCCTGACACCCTGACGCCGCTGGTGTCGACGGCAGGCTGCACGTGGACGCGGGTGGGGAACTTGGGGATGGGGTGGCCGCCGTACTTGATGGTGATGGTGTAGGCGCCGGGGAAGGCGGGGCTGTAGGTGATGGTGTAGGTGCCGTCCGCGTTGTTCTGGATCAGCACCTCGGCTTTGACGCCGGCGTCCGACAGGATCTCGATGGTCAGCTCGGCCTCGCCCGCCTCCGAGCAGTCCACGGTGAACGTGGCCGCCTCCCCGGCCTTGCCGCGCTCCAGGCCGGGCCCGCTGGCCCTCACCTTGCTCGGGTCGAACACGGGCTGGATGGCGGCCTTGAAGGGCGAGCCGGGGATGTGGGCTTCGGCGAAGAGGATGTTGATGGTGTACTCGCCTGGCTCTGTGGGCAGGTAGCTGACGGCACACGAGCCGTCGCCGTTGTCCTGGCACTCGATCTTGGCTTCGCACGGGCCCTCGACCGTCAGCCCCAGGCCTCCCGTGCCGGCGCCTTTGGTGTCAATGGAGAAGGGAGCCGGAGTGCCCACGAGGCCGCCCTTGAGCCCCGGGCCGTAGGCGCACACCTGGCGGGTGAACACACACGCTCGTCCTCCGAGCCTGGCTGCCCCACCCTCCGGCCTCCGCCGCGCCCCTCGAGCCGCCCAGCCGCAGTCCCCCCAACTCTAGCACGCGGGCACAGAGGTGAAGCGACAGAGGGACCAGGCCAGGCTCCCGGCGGCCAGGCTCCCGGCGGCCAGGCGGCACAAAGGACGGGCCGGCCCCGCGTGCACCCTCCAGGCCCCCGGGCCTTCCGGCCTCTGCCTTCGCCGCCGGCCCCCAACTCCTGATCCCAGCAGCCTTTACCTTGGAGGGGTCCGGCGGCAGAACCCCTTCCACAGCAAAGGGGCTCCCAGGCACGGGGTGGCCGTCGTAGGTGATGTCCACCTTGTACGGCCCCTCTTCCGGCGGCATGTAGCGCACAGCCTGGGCCTCCGCCCCACCCCCGGGCTCCAGCTTGCAGGGGATGGGGCGCCGGGAGGGCGAGGTCATCCGCACATCCAGCTGGCCCTGGCCGCCGGCCCCTCTGGTGTTCACGGAGAAGGCCTGCTCCTGCCCCACGGCGACCTCTGTGGAGGCACGGGCGCCGTGAGCAGACCCCCCTCCCCACCCCCACCCCGGCCCTCGGCTGGCTCCCCACGTACTGCTGTTCAGGCCTTGGACTTTGACTTTGCTGAGGTCCAGCGGGGGGGCCACATTGACCACAAAGGGGCTTTTGGGCACGGGGTCCCCCCCGTAGGTCACCGTTACTGCCATGTTGCCCTGTTGGGAAGAAGACAGAGTCGGGTCGGGCGGCTCCTTGACCCGCAGCCCAGCGATCCAGGCGGACACGGGGCAGGCGGTGTCCGCGGGCCCAGCCGGCCCTGCGGACCCCCCGGCGGCGGGGGCGGGGGCGAGGCGCACCTGCTGGACGGCGGTGTACTTGACCGTGTAGGAGTAGTCGTGGTTGTCGATGATCTCGAAGTCGCGCACGGCCTCGCCCTTGGCCGCCCCCGCGAACTGCACGTCCAGCCTGGCCTTGCCGGCCCCCTTGGTCAGCACGGTGAAGTGAGTGGGCTTTCCGACCTCCACACCTGCAGGCCCAGGAGACGGCGTGAGGGCCTGGAGCGGGGCCGGCAGCCCCGGCGCCGCGCGGCCCCTCCCCGGCCCAGGCGCCCACCTGTGCGGCTCAGGCCGGGGCCCTCGGCTTTGACCTTGCTGGCGTCGTGGGACGGGTCCACCTTGATGTGGAAGGGACTGGCGGGGATCTCCTGGATGCGGAACAGGCTTGGTCAGGCTTCCCAGGCCACGGCACCGCGCTAGATGCCGGCCCTGGACCCGGCGAGGGCCAGGACAGCGCTAAAGGCGCCGCCGGCTGGCTGGGGCGCGCACGACTCCACAGCCTCTGCGGAGTCGCCAACCGCCGGCCTTCCCAGCCCTCGGGCCTGCGAGCCGTGGCTGCCGCCCGCTGCAGTACCTGGTTGGCAAACAGCACCATGATGGTATAGTGGCCGGCCCCCGGGGGGGTGTACTTGACCGTGAAGGTGTCGTTGTCGTTCTTGATGATGTCGAAGTCGATGTCAGCCTCCACAGGCCCCACCACGCCAGGCGCGCACTTGATGCCAATGCTCACGTCACCTGAGGTGGGCGGGGAGCCGTGAGTGAGCCTCGAGCTTCTTAGAAAGTCCGGGCACCGTGCCCAGGCAACTGGTCCCGGCGGCCCCGCCCAGAACACGCCCCGAGCCCGGCGGCCCCGCCCCAAACCCGGAGGCCCCGCCCAGGACACGCCCCCGGAGGAGTGGTCCCGCTCAGAAACGCCCCGACCCCGGCGGCCCCGCCCAGGACACGCCCCAGTCCCGGCGGCCCCGCCCAGAGCACGCCCCGGTCCCGGCGGCCCCGCCCAGAACACGCCCCGATCCCGGAGACCCCGCCCCGACCCCGGAGGCCCCGCCCAGGACACGCCCCCGGAGGAGTGGTCCCGCTCAGAAACGCCCCGACCCCGGCGGCCCCGCCCAGGACACGCCCCCGGGGCGTGGCGCACCTTGGCCGGCCTCACTGCAGTCCACCGTGAAGTAGGTGGGCTCGTTGGCCTTGAGACCTGTCTTCTCCACTCCGGGGCCGTACACCTTCACCCGCTCGGGATGGCTGCCTTCTCCCACATTCACCTGCGGGCAGGGGTTCGTGCTCAGGGAGCGAGCCTTGCTCGAGGCGAGCCCCCGCCCCCAGCTCGACCAGTGAGCCGCTTCCCGGGGCCGTGAGGCGGGGAAGGGCGCAGCCTTACCCGGAAGGGGCTCTTGGGCACGTTCACGCCTCCCCAGGAGATGATGATGGTGTGCTTAATGGGCTTGGTGGGCACGTAGGAGCAGCGGAAGGTGCCGTCGCCGTTGGGGACCACCTTGACGTCGATGGGGCAGCCGTCCGCATCCTGTGGGCAGCAGCCGAGCACGTTCACGGGGCAGAGGCGCGCCCTCTGCTGGATCCCGCCGGCCCTGCACGCCTCCGCTCCCAGTTCCGAGCGCACACCCCCACTCCAGGCCTGGTGCCCCGGGCTCTGGTGGCCGCTGCCTACCCCGGAGCCAGGCTCTGGTGGCCGCTGCCTACCCCGGAGCCAGGCTCTGGTGGCCGCTGCCTACCCCGGAGCCAGGCCTTGGCACGAGGCCACCTGTAAGGCGTGCTTCCCGGCTTATCTTTAGCTTCTGCGCTAATCTCATGTTCCTAAAATTAACAAGCTTTTACGAGAACGACTGTCTCCTTGGAGCCTGACGACCTTTAGGGGGCGGTGGACACCAGCTTGTTAAACTGGCCACTGTCCTACACGGGGAAATCACCTTCCGACCTCGAACTCTTGATTCAGAGGGAAACTTAGGCTAATGCGTTTCTAGGATTATCATCAGTAAGAAATCACGGCTTCGATCTCCCACAGGAGCTACCGGCCTCCCTCCCAGAGGCTCCCCCCGGTGGGCGGCGCGGTGGAGGCGGCTGTCCCACCTGGGCGTAGAGCTTCAGGTCTCCCTTGCCGGCGGCGCGGGCGTCAATGGTGAACTCGGCAGGCTTGTCCACGATGCAGCCGGCGGGCTCCAGGCCGGGTCCGAAGGCCCTCACCTGTTCGGGGCAAGCGAGGAGGGCTGTGTTGGGGACCGGAGGGGGCAGCAGGGGCGCCCGGCCGGGCGAGCGAGGCAGCTGGCGCCCACCTTGTCCGGGAAGCAGTCGGGCGGGGCCGGCTGGATGTGCGCGATGAACGGCGAGTCTCGGATGTCCTCATCATCACAGATGACGTGCACGGCGTACTCCCCGGGCTCCGTGGGCCAGTACCGCACATCGCAGGAGCCGTCCCCCTTGTCGTCACACTCTATCTTGGCTTGCGAGGGCCCCTCGATGGAGAAGCCTGGAGGGGTGGCAGGCTCAGAGAGGCCAGGCCCCGAGCCCCCTGCTCCCACCCAGGCACCCCCGGGTCCCCGCTCCTGTTTAACCTGACACCCTTCGGCGTCTTCACCGTCCCCACGCTCCTCGGCCTCAGGCCTTGGTCACAACCCTTACGCAACTCGGACACTCACCCAGCGTGCCCACTTCTGTGCCGACGGCTTCCACGACAAAGTCAGCGGACTTGCCCACCTGGCCAGTCTCCAGGCCCGGACCCCATGCCCGCACCTTCTGGGCGCCGGCCTCTGGGCTCACTTGGACCTCGAATGGACTAGGAGAAGGAAGGAGTTGGCATCCGTGCCAGGAAGAGCCCTGCCAGAGGCACGGCTGCTCCCCTCCCTCTCCCCGCAGGGGACCCAGGCAGGGCGCCAGGCACGAGCAGGCGCGCTCACCTGCGGGGAATGGCGTAGCCACCCCACGTGATGGTCACCACGTACTTCCCGGGGACCACCGGGTAGTACTCGCACTCGAACACGCCGTCCCCGGCCTCTCGGACTGTCACCGGCTCCTCCGTGCCCTCTGAGGAAATGAGTCGGGGGCACAGGTCACAGCTCTGGGCGGCCCAGGTTCTTGGTGCCCTCAGGGGATCCTGGGCACCTGGCCCCCCCGGAGGGAGGTGCTCCTGGTGGGTGGGGCTAAGCCTATGGCGGACCTCGAGTCCCTCCTGAGCAGGGAGCCCAGTGTGGCACACGGGGGAGGGAGAACTAGCTCCAGTTTTCACCGGTTTTCAGACTGGGATGCTGAGGCGGGAAGGAGAGTACGTGGGCCTCTGGCCGCTCTGGAATTGGGAGTGGGGCTGTGTGTCCTGGTTGTCACTGTCCCCAGCCCTGGGCCCCGGCACTCACTTGGACCTTTGACCGTGACCTTGAGCTCCCCGCTGCCAGCGCCCTTGGTGAACACCTTGAAATCGGCCACCTCTTTCACGCGCACACCTTTGGGCTGCAGGCCTCGCCCAGTGGCACGGCAGCCGTTGGGATTGCAGGCTGTGGAGAGGGAGACAGCAGCATTGGTGCTGCCGGGCCCTGGACAGAGGCCGAGCTCCTGGGCACTGCCCAGCTGCCTGTGCACGCATCTCCTGACCCCTCCCAGGCACTGGGCATGGCCTCGGGGAACCCGGCCCCATGCTTGCTGTGTCCATCACAGACCTGGGACTGCTGGGAGCAGTGCTTGGCACTGGGCAGAGAGCTGGCTGCAGGCCCAGGCCAGCGCCTCTCCTCAGAGCCGCTTGAGGCAAAGACACGGCAGATTCAATAACAAGTGTGCTAAGAGACAGGGACGGCCCTTTACCCGCGCTTGAGGCTCTCCACCACGGCCCTGGGCCTTCTGAGGACTACCAGAGCTGCCTCACAAGCATGCCACAAACATCCGTCACCGCATGGAACAGGCCGTGTTCCATGTAGCACCAAGCCTTCCAAACCGCGTGGGCAATGCATGGGAACCGGCCTGGCACACTACAGAAAATGGCAGGGGGCTCCGGGGGCACCCCAGTACTGACAGTGACACAGGCTCGGCCTGCCAGGGAACACAGCTAGTGCCACACAACTCAGACTCTGCCACGCAACGCAGGCGGTGGCTCAGCAGCTGGGGCCAGGCACGGACAGTGACAGACTGCGCGAGGGGCAGACTCTAAAGTTCACGACGGAAGCCACCAGGCAAACAGCAAAACAAACCTAGCCCTGCCAGAAAACACACAGGCCTGGAACTCCAGCCCGTCCCAGCACGCCACGGAGGGGGAGCCGTCCGGACCACGTGGGCATGCCACAAGCACAGCTCCAGCCACGCCTGGCCCCACCTCCGCTGGCGGGTACTAACGTGGGGCCACTCTCCTGGCCTGATGGACGATGGGTACAGAGCGGGTGGGCGGCAGCAAGGGCGCTGAGCGCAGGGAGAGAACCGGTTGGGGGAGGCTCGCCGGCCGGGGCCCCGCCCCGCGAGACTGTGCCCCCGTGCCCGCCGGTGCGGCCCTCCTCCAGCCCCTCCGTGCGGCCCCCACTCTGCTCTCTTCCCTGTGTCCTCTGACCGTCCTCGGGGGGGGGGGAGGGCTGAGCCCCGCCTGAGGGTCCCCCCCCCCCGTTACTCCTGCCCGTCCCAAGCCCCGAGCTGGCGGCCGCCCGACCTCCACCCGGGAGTAAGTGCTGTGCTTCTTGCTGAGGCCGGGCAAACCTCCTGCTGTGGCTCCGGTGAGCTGAGGCGCCCTCACCTTCCGCCACGTGGACAGGGAAGGGGCTTCGGGGGACGGGCGCGCCGGCGAAGGCCACGTGCACGGTGTGCGGCCCCTCGGTCACCGGCCTGTACGTGCAGCGGAACGTGTTGTCGCCCTTGTCCTCCAGGGCCACCTCCACCGTGTCCCGCCGCCCCTGAGGGTCCACGATCACCACGGCAACGTCGCCCGAGCCGGCCCCTGCAGAGGACACGCGCAGCCTCAGGCTCCCCCAGCCCGAGGCCGCCGGCGCCTGCCCAGGACCCCCGCCCGCCCGGCAGGCCCAGGCCAGGCACTGGCCGACCCTCACCTGCCGTGCAGATGTCAAAGTAGGTGGGCTTGTTGGCCACGTTCCCCACAGGCTCCAGGCCGGGGCCGCGGGCCGACACCTTGCTGGCATCCCCGAGCGCCATGCCCACGTTCACCTCGAAGGGGCTACGCTCAATGTTCTGGCCAGCAAAGAGCACGGTCACCTGGGGGGGGGTGTCAAAGGTCAGCTTCTGGGAGCCTAGTCTGAGGGGGCGCAGAGGCAGCGTGGGGGAGAGGCGGGAGAGGCGGCCGTGGCGGCGGGGAGGGCTGGGGGGGCGGCAGGGACTCGGGCTACCTTGTGCAGCCCAGCAACCTTGGGCACGTAGGAGACGGCGTAGGTGCGGTCCTTGTCATTGTTGGGCACCACCTTGGCCTGTGGGGGGAGACAGACTGAAAACGCTATCGATCCCGTAATCCCAGGGCCGCTGGCTCCCAGGAGTCTCCGGTTCCAATCCCCGCTGATCCCTCCACCCCAGCACCCCGCTGTACCTCCTCCGTGTGGCCCTCGGGGTCCTCGATGTAGACCAGCACCTCACCCACGCCAGCGTCCACGGTCTGCACGGTGAAGCGGGCAGGCTCCAGCACCGTGTTGCCCTGGGGCTCGATGCCTGCAGGCGGAAGCCAAGCCCAGCTCCCTCAGCTCCCTCACGAGCCGCCACCGCCCGGAGCCGCCACCACCCGGAGCCTCCACCGCCCGGAGCCTCCACCGCCCGGAGCCCCGGGAAGGCCACGAGCATCCGCACATACCGGGCCCGTAGGCGATGGCTTTCTTGGGGTTCAGCTGCTTCGAGCGGACGGGGGCGCCAGGTTTGAGCTTGGCCTTGGGGAACTGCGACAGGTAAGTCATGACAGAATGCTCATCCACGTTGGGGTCCACGATTTCTTCAGGGGCGATCACCTGCCGTAGGAAGAAATGACGGCGTCCCGTACTGAGGCCTGGCCGGGAGGCCTTGAGGCCCTCGACCTCCCCGCCGCGCCCCACCACGCCATCGCCCGTGTACCTGGGGCACTCCGAGCCAGTCATCTGCCTGCTGCATGGCCTCTCTGGCGTTCTGCACGGGCTGGTTGGGGTCCCAGGCTTCCCAGTCAGGGCAGAGACCTGGGGAGGCGGAGGAAGAACACGGCGGGTAGGCCACGGACTGCGAGAGCTCCCAGCCAATCATCCCAGAGGCCCGTGGCTTCACGTCCTTTCTGGGCAGCTCTAGGCCCTTCCCCAGACAGGCTCCCGCCATGCCCGGACTCTGCTGCCAGTCACCGTGTCAGGGACCCCTTTCTCTCCCCAATGATGCAGCCTGGCTCCAGCCCTGCCAGCCGGCTTCCTTCTTAACCCAAGATAGAGCACAGACCCCAGCACCAAACGCCACCCAAGGTGGGGGCCCTGTCTCCCACAGTCCAGTGGCGGCCCTCTCGGCAGGCGCCCGCCTCTCTAAGCTATCCCACACTAGCCTTCTGGATAACTCTCTCTTCCTTAACTGCCTGTTGGGGAAACCGAGGCATCGAGGCAGCTGCAGGAGCCCAGCCTCCCAGCAGGGAGATACCGACAGAAGGGCAGATCACCCTGGGAAGGGCTGCTTGTGTGTATGGGGGCAGCGTGGTTCAAGACAGACGGAAGGGTGGATGCTGGTGAGGAGGGGGCGCCGGTGAGGAGGGGAGCCGGCGAGGAGGGGGGCCGGTGAGGAGGGGGCTGCTCACAGCTGCAGTCCATGACTGGCTGGAACAGCTGAGCTCACTGCTGGCAGCCACAGCAGCTTTGGGCAGTGGCTCAGCAGCTGGGAATGCTTCCCAGGCCGAGCGCCTCCCCTCCCTGCTCCGCAGCTGACCCCAGGGCGGGGGAGGGTTCCCCAAGGGGCTGAAGCTCCCCATGCCAACTGCCCCCATGGCAGAAGACAGTCAGGAAGGGGTTGGTCGTTGGGTGTGACTCTGGCCTGTGTTGTTCAGTCCTTTAAGGGCCCTGATCTGCTGGGTCCTCACCCAGAAGGGCAGGCCAGGGCCACCTGCCACTGGACAACACAATGACACACCCTGGGCCTCAGCCCTTTGTCAAAGCCATCCCAAGGGCCATTCAAGGAGTAGTTTCTGGAGCTAACTCGGGATTTCTTGCTGTAAGTTCCACCTGTTTCCTTCCTTTCTGCTGGAGTAAAAGAATGGTGTCCAGGTAACAAAATCGGGTCACTTGTGGAATGTGCTCCTGGACAATCGCTGCCTTCTCCGGGCTTCTAGGCTTGCCTGCAGCATTTTACAGGCTTGAGACTGGCCTGAAACCTTTTCCTGCTCCTAGCCCGACAACCAAACAGCTGGATTCCAGCAGTGATTTCTGCAAGAGCAGCAAACCCCACAGGTTTGCTGGACCCTGATCCCTGGACCCGGGGTGGGCCTCATGTCAAGCACGGGCCTCAGCACCTACAGACTGCCCCCCCTCCCGCTCTCCTCCAGGACTCTGGGCTCTGGGCATGCGCTTTGGCCTACTCACCAGGGGCGCAGTTGTCCACCAGGGCACCCAGAGCCTTGCCGTCCTGCCAGTCCCGGTTAAAGTTGGTGATGGGCAGCTGCGGCACCTTGTTCTGGATCCAGCCGAGCAGACGCTGCTTGGGGGTCTGTTTGCGGGCGTCCTCGTCATCTTCATCCTCCCACATGGGCATGGAAATGGAGTAGTGGAGGATCAGGGTCCAGATCAGGCCCAGGATCAGCTTCAGATTCCCATCGACGATAGCCTTGCTGTCTGCGGGGGCAGGGGACAGGCCGGCTCAGCAGGCACCTTGTGGCGGCGCCCTCCCTCACCTGCACTGCCCAGCCCCTCCCTCTGGGACCCATCTCCACCTCTGCCCCGCTCCCCTGGACCCAGAAACAGGCTGCTTCCCTCTCTGATACCCCTTCCCGAGGCCAGCAGCAGCCGTGGGCTCTACCTCCCGCCTGAGCAAGTGTCCTACTGACATCAGGCCTCTTAGAGCCAGGCGCTGGCTTTGTTTAGAGTCAGGGTCTCACGTAGCTTGGACTGTGGCCTTGAACCCCTGGCCCTCCGGCCTCTACTTTCCTGAGAACTGACAGCTGTGAGCACTGCATCTGGCTGGTACAGGACTGGGGAACAAACTCAGGGTCCCTGCATGTCACTTCCGACTAAGCCAGGTCCCTAGGCTCCTTGTTTTGTTGGAGCTGTTTACTGACACACAGGCTGTGTATTGAAGACTAGAATCTGATAAGCTTTGGCCATCGGGCATACCTACAGAACTACTGGCATGAAAGAAGAAATAATATAATAAAAAATAAATTTTCTCATATTTATACTTCTGTGGTCCTCGCCTCTGTCTGTCAAGCTCCTGCCTTCCCAGACAACAAACCATCTGCTTCCTGGGCAGTTCACATGTTCCAGTTTTATATAAATGAGATCAACTGATAAACTTGTCTCTTTTTTTGCTCTAGATTCCTTCACTCCAACCCTTGAATTTTGTGTGTGTGTGTGTGTGTGTGTATCAGATACTGATGTCCGTGTCGCCCTACATCACTGTCCATCTCATTTTCAGACAGGACCTCTCACTGAACTTACCAATTTGGCTAGACTTGCTGGTCAGGCATCCTCGGGGAGTCTGCTATCTCCACTCCCAGCACTGAGATTACCAGACTACCAACTTTTTACATGGCATTTGGGATCTGACCTAGCCGTCTCCCCTGGATTTTGTTTTTACAATGGAGCTTGCACTTGACAGGGTCTCAGTGCCAGTGAGGCTGTTCTGAAAGCTTAAGTTGACCTGGAGTGGGACCAGCTCAGTCCTGCCTCCATTCTGCTTCTGACACACGAGGTCTAGGGGGAAGGGCACAGCACTTGCTCTGCTAAAACTTGGAGGTCTTTCGTGTTGCCTAGTGCTGAGAGTCAAAGGCCTTTCACTGGAGACGGGAAACATCACGCTTGTGGACTCGATTCTCAGGGATGCTCTGGACACATATGGTAGACTACAGATTTCGGAAGCCAGCTTATTTGTATAGGATAGCGGAGCTCTGAAATCTATCAGCTTCTATCAGCTTCTGAGCCCGGCTTGTAGGAGGCTGGGGGGGAGGGGAGGTCTTGTTGACCCATGTTTCCTGAGAGACAGAGAGGGAGAGGCTGGACGCACCTCTCACACATTGTTTTCCACTCTCCTTTCCTCAGATCTTGGAGAGCTTGGTAGGGGAGCCTCTGTCCTCCACACCACCCCTCCTACCCCCAGGGCAGAGGAATCCGAGTCTCCGGCCCCACTGTCACTGATTCATTCTTCCTTCCCCCCCCCCCCCCCCCCCCCCCCCCCCCCGCAGCTCGGCAGCCCGCCCCTTCCCCTGGCTTCAGCTCAGCACAATGGCTTGGCAGCTCTCAGATCCCATGACACACTGCCTCCCTCCCTCCCGGTGCTTCCACTCTCAAACACAACCCTTTCACAGACTCTGAACACCCGGGAAACCCTGCCACAACTGCCCAAGCCGGGCTCACAGATGCTTCCTCCCAAACGGGAGCCCAGGGAGCCAGACCCTGGGCGGGGAGACCTTGAAGCCGCAGTGTTGGGGGTTGGGGGTGGAACGGGAGAGGAGGGTCATTCCTGTATGCTGGGGGGAGAGGTTCTCCCTAGCAACTGGCCCTGGGCCAGACAGCAAGTGGTCCCCAGCTTGGGACAGGAGGGGGCGGGTAGCAGGCCCAGGGCTCCACCCCCGGAGCCATGACCTTCCTCTCCTTCCACCCTCTTAGGAGGCCAGGCAGGGGAGAGGGTGGTGGAGCTCGGCTGAGCCCAGGTTTCTTGCACACAGCATCCCTGCCTGGGGACAACCCCAAGGGATGGGAGGAGCCAGACAGCTAGCTTGTGACCCACACCCCTTGCCTAGAATAGAGGGGAGGAGACAGGGCTGGCCAGGGAGGGGCTGGGACAGCTGCTGTCCCCTCCAGCCCCTCCCTCAGCTATTGGCTCCGAGGAGAAGGACAGCAACTGGAGAACAGCTGTGGGGCAGAGCTGCCTCCTAGGCCTCTTTGTTTGGAGGGGTTGAGAGGGGGTTGCACCCGGGGATGGGGCTAAGAAGGGCACCCAGCCTCTTCAACCCAAGCCAGGCCTGGAACCCTCCTTCCAGATGAACTTCTCAGCTGTCAGCAACTTTTCCAGACTTTCCTTCTAGCGAGAAGTGCGGAGCCTCTGAGTGCACTGCCCAGATGCTCATTCAGTCCTGAGGCCCCTTCCCACGTCTCCAAAGCATGGGGACCTCCCCCCATTCCATTCCCATCTCCCAGGAATTTCAGGCAGTGTTTGCGCCCCTTCCCTTCGGCCTCAGGCCCAAGCCCAGCTCAGATGAACTGCTGACAGCTTATCTCATCAGCACGCGGTGAGCCTCCTGGCCCAAACAGGGCGCCATCACCCTTCCTCAGCGGGAACCCTGGAGCTTCCCTCCCGCCCCCAAACCTCTTCCCCTCTACTCTGAGCCGGCCCCTTGGCTGCAGAGCCAAGGGGGCTGGAGCCAGGCACGGCCATTGGGGGAGGGGAGAGGTGCGCAAGGGAAGGATGAGGCCTGGAGAGGGGCCCAGCGCCCCCGCAGCCAGCGGGAAGGGAGGCGGGGCCGCCTCCTCTAATGTCTCCCAGAGGCCGCAGACCTTCCTCTGGAGACCCCACCTGGGGCAGTCAGTGCCGCCTTCAGATCTCAGAGCGGAGGAGGCGCAGGGGTGGACCCAGGCCACAACCTCCCCACGCTGCCTCTCCTAGCTCCACCACACACCCCAGGGCCTCCTCCCCCACCCCTTGTCCTCAGGCTTGTCCTTCTGGAAAGCTCAGAGACATCTGCTGTGTCACGGAGACGGGGCTATTTCCAGGCCAGGGCAGGAGGGTGGGGGGTGGGGGGTGGCACTGGGGCTAGAAGAGGTAAGGCCCTGGGAGAAGCCCGGACAGGGCAAAGGGCCCCAGGCTGATCTCAGCTGCTAATTCCGGAGGCCCGGAGATGGCCCTGAGAGCCAGGGAGTGGACACACGTCAGCTAGGCGGCCCGCAGAGGCAGGCGCCCCTGGCACCGGGTCCAGCTCCCCTTCAGGGTCCGGGGTGCCTCCTCCCGCGGGGGCCTTCCAGTATATCCCAGCAGGGCTCTGAGGAGTTCAGCCAGGGCGCTGGAAACCCTGGTCCTGCCAGGGCAAGGCTGCGAGGGCCGGGGGAGCCTCTTGCCCTCAAAGCCCACCCGGGGCCGCTGGGCTCCCGGACCAGCCTCCCCACCCCCACCCAGAACTGACACACCTTCCAAATCTGGTTACACTCAATGACTTCCTCTCCCGCGGCCTTCCCCTCCCTCCGGGGCAGCTTGACCTCAGCCGCAGCCAATCCCAGGCCCGGAGGTGGGTCGGACGGCACGGCCAGGCGGGAGCCCCCTCCCGGGAGCCGGCCGGGGCTGGGTCGGCGGGGCTAGGGCTACCGGCGGCCACTCCGCGCCTTTTGAGGTGTCCGAGGCTGGCCTCAGTTTACCCTCGGCGGCTCACGCCCGCGGACGCCCGGTGGGCTCCGGGACGCGGGCCTGCCTGGCCTGCCTGGCCTGCCTGGCCGGGGGCCGGGGCCGGGGGTGGCTGGGACCTGCCTTGAGCCGGGCGGCCGGGGCGGGGGACGCCCCCAGGGAGCGAGCAGTGGGCGGCGGCCGCGTCCCCCCCCCGTGTGCAAGGGCCGCCCGACGGGAGGGCGCCGGGGCAGGTTGCTGGGGTGCGTGCGGGGCTGGCTCAGGGGGACCCCGGGCCGCAGCCCCCCGGGGAGGGGGGAGGGAGGGAGGGGACGGGCCCGGGGCCCTCGCGGCCGCGCAGCCGCCCTGCCCGCCCCGGCGCCCGCACCTGCGCGCCGCCCCCGCCCCCGCCCCCGCCGCGGCTGTTCCCCGGCGCCCGCACTGACCGATGGACACGAGCTTGATGTGCTCGCGCTCCAGGAACTCCAGGGCCACCGACACGTTCTCCAGCTTCATCTGGCGGAAGTTGGGGCGCGGGTGGAACTTGCGGTACATGCGCTTCTGGCTGAGCACCTCGAGCAGCGCGATGAGGCGCAGCCCGTCGCTCAGGTCGCGCTGCAGGTCGCCCAGGCGCTTGCCCACGCACTTGAGGTGCTCGTTGCACCACCGCGTGAACGTGTTCTGCTGGATCTTCTTCCACGGCGCGTCCTCCGCCAGGTCCTTCTCGGTGGACGGCATGTCGTCCGCCTCGTCCGCCAGGCCGAAGCCGGCGGCGTCGGGGTAGCTGCCGTTGTTCATCATGCCGGGGCGGCGGGGCCGGGGCGGCGGGGTCGGCGCTGGCGGGGCGGCGGGGGCGGCGCTGGCGGGGTCGGGGCGGCGGGCACCGCGCTCGCTCGCTCGCTCGCTCGCTCGCTCTCGGAACCGTCGCTAGGCTCCGGCTGGCGGGGCCGGCGGCTCGGGCTCCGTCCCGGGGCGGAGCGGGGCTCGGGAAGTGCCGGCCCGGGCCGGGCAGGGGGTTTAAGAAGCCCCCGGGCCCCCCCGCCGCCCGCGGCCCGGGTCCACGTCAGAGCGCCGGCCTCCCAGGAATGCCGCCGCCCGCGCCCACGGCCCCGCCTCCGCCCGCCCCTCCCCCACGCGCCGGCCGCGCGAGCGGGACGGGCTGGGGGCGCGGGCCCCGCACACCGCGCCCCAGGTCCGGTCCCCGGCGCCGAGGGGTGAAGGACACACCTCCCGCCCCCGGGCCGGATTAAAGAAATTGATGGGGAAACTGAGGCAGTGGTTAGGGCTTAGACATACTGATCTGGTGCTGACAGAATTTTCTGGAGTTGGTGACCAGGCTGTTGACACAGCCTAAGAGTTCTGGCGTCTAGCCTGGTGTATTGTCCACCTGTGAGCTCAGGAAGTGTGTGTGTGTGTGTGTGTGTGTGTGTGTGTGTGTGTGTGTGTGTGCGCGCGCGCAGAGACAACCCCAGGGGAAGCAGGAACGCTGACCAGGACACACTGGGTTCAAGGGGGCTCCCCTAATTTTGCCACGTTACAAGTTGAAAACCCTTAAGGCCTTATTTGGAACCCAAGCCCAGGGCCACAGGGGTGGGAGTGGGGTGGAAGGTTCCCGACCCTGACTCAGGGTCCCTGTCACTAGCCCGTTTAGACTCACCGGCTCAGAATGAAGCTGAGCTCAGGAACAGGGTACGGAGTGAGTCACTGTGTGCCCCCCCCCTCTGACTCAACAAGTTGGGGAGGGGAGGGGAAGGCTGCCCAGGTAGTGCTTGGGAGCCCCCTGGGCAGTCTGCCCGTGTGGACCACGGGGCAGATCCTCCCAGGAAAAGCAGGAGCGTGCCAGGCAGCAGGAAGAGCCCGGACAGAGCAGCCAAGGGAAATGTGACAGGGGCAAGTGGGCCAGGCCAGGGGCAAGTGGGCAGGAAGGGAGAGGTGGCCAGGAGCCTAGGCACCATTGGGCTGAGTGTGAGGCCCAATAAGACGAGGTGTGGGGAATGCTGACAGAAACTGAGGCACTCACAGACACCTCGGGCAGGGACAGGGCGACAAGGTGCACTCGTGTATCAGGGAGAGGACACGTCCTGAACTCTTCCTTGGTGTGTGTGCTCTGCTCTCCCACCCTTCAGAACCGAGTTTGGCTGTGAAGGAAGACAGTCCTTAATTCAAAGCATGTGGCAGCCGAGGCTTGGGATGGCTCTCCGACCGTATTCCTGCCCTCCCAGTCAGAGTGAAGAGGAAGGGGGCAGTAGATGTCTTTCCCCAAGGGCAGAGTGAAAGCAGTGCCCATTATGGACTTAAAAGGAGTTTCGGGGCTTTGAGGGAGGCGGGGCTTGCGGTGACATTTCTGTCAATCATTTCTTTTTCTTCTCACCTATTGAGAAGGCCTGGTCCTTAGACAGGAAGAGGGAAGGAGAGAAGGGGCCAGAAACAGCGCACGGCGTGTGTAGCACGGGTGCCTCTAGGGGCCCTGACAGTGACAGGAGAGGTATAAATAGCTCGGGCCCTGCAGCTCATGTTCTGTCGGCTGCCTGTGACGAGGTGCTCAGGAATTCCACTCTCCTGCGGCAACCCCCATCCTTCTCCCAAACGGCCATTCTCCCCACGCCACCTTCATCCCCCAGCACTGTCAATTGAAAAACGGAGATCTCCTGTGGGGGATGCCTAGCCCTCACAAGGGCAGTTGTGTGTGTGTGTGTCTGTCTGTCTGTCTGTCTGTGTGTGCGCTCGCGCGCACGCATGTGTGTATGTGCAAGCGTGCACTCGAAAGCCTGACAGCCAACCTTTGCAGTGTTGTCTTTGTTGAAGAAACCAAAATGTAGATCTGAAAAAGAACAGACTACTCTCTGAGCTACTGGAGAGGGGGAGGGGAGGCCCGGCAGACTGGCGGGATCCGCAGCCAGGCCAGGGACTCTGGGGTGGGAATGTGCAGAGGGAAGCTTGCTCGGGGAGAGAGACCTCCCAGGGACAGCTTCCCTTGCAGTCTCTTCAACTCATGACCTCACTCTGGGAGATCAGTGTGCAGGCCCCACAGGAGGGAGGGAACGGTCAGCAGAGCAGGGCACGGAGTGCCAATAAATGGTTCCCGTCACCCTCCTCCCCAGAAACCTGAGCCTGTTGCTCTCCAGGATAAATCGGGGCCTGACTCAGGCCCCAGCAGCCTGCCACAGTCTGCCTCCCTGGGCGCAGGCTGGTGACTCAGCCCTCAATATAGCCCATGAGTGCAGGCCCTAGCCTCAGCCATGCCGGCAGAACAGACCGTGCGCAATGCTGTCCCAGGGCCTGCCAGGAGGGCCCCCACCCTGACAGGAGGAGAATGTTCCTCTCTCCAGCCGGGCAGAGGTCCCCAGAGGGGCTTTACAGGTGTTTTCGTCAGCTGAGGAAGCTTGAGAAGTGTTGGCCGGGGCCGCGGGCTGTTTATAGCCCCCTGACTCTCTGTTGACCTATCTCAGGAGACTGAGTTGCCTGGCTTGCCTCTCACTTGGGCCTGCTTTTCCATCCAGGGACACTGCCTATAAGCCACCATCAGCAGCCATTTAGGACTGCAGCTGAATGGGTCATGGTTGAATTGTTTTGGTTTTGGAAGCAGGGACATTCCAACAGTCACCTGTGTTCTAGGACTCCAGAGCAGGGGTTCTAACTGGCAGCAGACTGTGGCCTGCTCTCAGTGTCTGGCAGGATGGCAGAGGGGAGGTAGGTGCTGAGTCCCAGTCTCTCCACTTCTAGCTCTGTAAACTTCAGTAGGTTACACAACTCTTTTGAGCCTCTATTTTCTCATCTGTAAAATGGAGTCAATAGCATCCTGAAAGAATGTGAAATACGAAAAGCAAAACAAAACACAGATGATCACTAGCATGGTACCTGGCACTTATCAGGGGGCTGACAGGTCTCATCTGCTTCTAAGACAACAGATTCCTTCTGGGGAGCAGAGCCCTTCCTCACAGCCGAGCACCCAGTCCAGGTCTCCACGCGGTTCCATCACCTCTTCCTTCCATCCTATTACTTAACCTGCCCAAACCAACAGCATTGCTCTCTTTAAAGACATCTATGTCCCCAGCAGCAGCTGGTCCTTGGCAGGAGCTGCAAGGCTACTCTGCATGGGAGCTGCAGGGGAGCCCGGCCTGCAGGGCAGAGGGTGGACAGCAAGCAGCCATGCAGAGGACAGGGGTTCCACTCCAACTGTACCCAGATGGGTGCCTGCCTGCCAGACTGTGGTTTTAAAGACACACTCCTCTAGACTTAGAAAGTCAGTGCTTCTTTCTTTTTAAGCTAAGTCCGTGAATGTTTCACACCTAACAAAAAGAGACCTGTTTCGTGTGCTCTGGGACACAGGATCAACAAGGCCCCAAAGTACAAGCTCAAGCCAAATGAAGAAAGTGTTCTGTTTTGTTTTGAATCTCTCTCTCTGTGCGTGTGCGTGTGCGTGTGCGTGTGTGTGTGTGTGTGTGTGTGCTGAGGTGGCTAAAGAGGCAGGAAGGAGGAGTTGGACCTCCTGGAGCTGGAGTTCCATGTTGGAGGTCAGTTTAATGCTAAATACACCCATCCTTGTTTGTTTGTTTGTTTGTGCCTAAAACATTCTACCTGATTGGTTCAGTAAAAGCCTACACCTGGGCAGGGCAGAATGGGGTAGGCGTGGCTAAGGCTCCCAGGCTTTCAAGGACTGAATCACTGGCAGATGGGAGAGAGGGAGGAGGATGCCACCGAGAGTTAGCCTGGAGAAAAAGACCTCAGGGACTGGAGAAAGGACTCCAATAATGGCGTGGAAAGGCCCAGATAAAGAATATAAGCCGGGGCTGGAGAGGTGGCTCAGAGCCTAAGAGCACTGGCTGCTCCTCCAAAGGTTCCGAGTTTAATTCCCAGCAACCACGTGGTGGCTCACACCGTCTATAATAAGATCTGGTGCCCCCTTCTGGTGTGCAGGTGTACATTGAGACAGAAGATTGTGTACATAATAAATAAATCTTTAAAAATACATATATAAGCAAGTACCATGGGCTTATGGATGGAAGGTAGTCCAGTTGGGGGAGGGGGATTAAGGCGGGTGGCATTGGATGGGGGCTGGGAGATGGATGACGAGGATATTGAGCCAGAGTAGGTGAAATATCTGCCCGGCCCAAGGTAAATCAGGCAATGAAAAATCCAACAGGTGTCTGTGTCTTGTTATTCGTGACAGCGGGTTAGATAATCTGAGGGCTAATAATAAATGTTATATAGCCCTTCGGCCATTTAAATCACAGTTCTACACTCAGGAGCGGGCCAGGCGCCCTAAAGGGAACAGCTGTTTGTGGGAAAGGCAGGACGCATTCTGCCACTGCTCCTGCTTCTGGTCAGGTCTCCCGAGTGGGTGGGAGCGGCTTCAGAACCTGCCTCTTCGAGTTCCAAATGCTATCGGTGGCCCTCCATGCCGCCTGCTGCTGCAGGGTATGTGCCCACAGGGTGAGGCCAGGCTGCAGAGAGGAGGGGTGGAGCTTCCGAGACCCCAGCCAAGCTGCCTGGAAGAGGCTTAGAGCAACCCCTGGAAAGGACGCTCTCCACCCTGTGGGGCGGCCTGCAGCTGCGCAGTGCCCCGGGCTCCCAGCTTAGCGAGCCGTCACCGTGCTGGTGGGCTTCGGTGATCAGCAGCTGTCTTTTCCGCTCCTGTAAGGGCCCCATTAAACTCACTGGAGTATGTGCTGGGTCTGCCGAGGGGTCCACACCTGACCTGTGTGGTGAGTACATGTGTGTTGCGTCTCCCCAGGAAGTTGGTCACACGGCAGAGGCAGAGGAGAGAGACTCTCAAGGTTGGAAGGGCCATTTTGTTCACTGTGACTTAAGGGAACAGTTGGGGGTCTTGCATGCGAAAGATAATCTTGAGAACCAACCATAAAGCGCCCCGGAGGGGTGAAAGGGAAGGAAGCTGCATGAATTATCCTCCCGTCTCCTTTAGGACACGCTTACTCTTCTACCCAACATTAGGTCCAGGAGGATGACCTTAAAAGACTGCATCACGCTGTCCTATCTGCTTTTGGTTCGCTCATCGTTTCAGCCCATGAGACGCTCTGGGATACAGGCTGATGGAGGAAGGGGAACTAAACTCCCCACATCCTCAGAGGTCCGGTACAGCACTCCTGTCAGGGCTCCAGCTTTTAACGGACTCAATGCGCGTCATGTGAGTGAAGGAACACACCCCGCGGTGCACACGTGGAGGTGAGAGGGGCCCGTTCTTTCCACTGTGGCTTCAGAGAACTGGCCTCAGCTCATCAGCCAGCCCAGCCAGGATTTCCCCAGGTTCCAGGAGGCCTGTGACCATGCCTGTGAGGTATCGTCTTGACTGCTGATTGATGTGAGAGGGCCCAGGCCACTTTGGTGGCACCATGCCTGGACAGTTGGGTCTGGCTGCATAAGAAAGCTGGTTGAGGAAGTCGGGGGAGCCAGTCAGCAACCATGGGTTCTGATTTTCCCTCGTGCTCTGTCTCCCTTCGACTGTGACCTGAAGTGCTAAGTGCCCTCTTCCTCCCCCATCCTAGGGTGGAATCCACTTTGCTCGTTACAGTTTCCCCTTGGTTCTCCCGTCTTCCATGAATAACCATCTCATGAGATTCTCTTCAGTCCAGGCATCAAGTGTCTTGTTGCCAGGTTCCTGACTGATTAAAATGTCTCCAGACATGAATCTCGAGCTGAAAGGCCAAGCCATGAAGGGTCCCCCTGCAGATCTTCTCAGGGCACAGAAACTATGAGGTCTCTCGTTTGCCCACTGCCACCTGTCCCATGCAGGGTCCCCCTTCAGGCCACTTCTCTGTGTTCCTAAGAGGTCCTCGAGCAAGGGTAAGTAGGCACAGCCCAGTCTCTGTGGCTCAGCTGGCAGCAGAGGGAGCCAGCCTCGTCTCCGAAGGATCACAGAGGAGGCAGACCTCGGTGGGCTGCTTGGTTGAAGGGGAGCTGCTCTGTTGAGCGCTATGTGGAACGTTTATCGAAGACAAAGTCACACAACACCTCGTGTAATTAGGCTGACATTTAATTACAAGGAACCCAGGTTCTTACACAAGGCAGGAGGTTGAGAGCCAGCAACTCCCGTAAGCCTTGCCAGTCTGAGTGGCTGAGGCAAAGGAGAAGGGGACACATGGGCGGGGTGGGGACTCTGGCACAGTGTGTTCTGCCCACAGGTGAGGGTGGTAGCCTCCGGGGACCTGCCCTCTGGGCTGGCCCATGTCTGCCTTCACTTCATGTCATGTACTCTGTCTCCTGTGGTCGCATGTTGGGTAACATATACAGCGCCACTGCTGCAATAGCCAAGAATACCATAGGCTTCCACATCCCAAACATGTTCTGTAGGGACCAAAGAAAAACAGTGAGTTTCAGCCTTCGGAGCCCTTCCTCATGCCAGAGACCACCTGCTTGCTGGAGGGCCCGCCTCAGGCACAATGCTACGTCTTATCCTCCCTCACTCCTGGGTCTTCATGGAGACTGCCTGCTCTTTTTCATTTTGGCACCACTAGGTTTGTGGCAGGATGCTGTCTGCATCACTTGGGCTATTCCTCAATCTGTACTTGCTTTGTCCCCATGGGATGAGGACACTGGTGTTCCTGGATATCCAGGTCAGTCTTCAGAGCCTCTCCGTGTAGGTGTGTGAGAAGAGGTGAGGTAATCTGGGCCTTTGGAGAAGGCACACACTTCTCTATGGAGAGTGAGAGCTCAGTTAAGATGGAGAGGGCAAGGTGCACGAGAGGAAGTGGCCAGAATGCACTGGAGGATGAACTAAGTAGGATGCTCATTGGTCACCAAAGACTGTGTGTCAGAGGGTGTTCTTTCAAAGAAACTCAGGGAACCTGCTGCTGCTCCTGAGAGCCAGTGTCAAGAGCTGACAAACATGCTCCTCTCCCCAGCTGACCTCCCGCGGCCTCTAAACACTGTGACTGCTGGTGAGCCCTCTGACCGAGGCTCAGCTAATGACACCCTAAGAAAACATGCAGGAAACACCAAGACTTAGATACAAAAATAAGAGAAATAGTTCGTAGTTTTACTACTCTTTTTACTGTATTGCTTAAAGTATAGAATTAGAATTTTTGAATCATAAGTTATGGCATAAGAGGAAAGAAAGATGGCTTGAGGAAAAAAATGGAGCCCATTAAAGCTAACAATATATTTGCTTAGAGAGTAACTGATCTAGAAGAAAAAATTAAGCTAATCACAAGGAACAAAGATAACCCCCAAATTTATAGGAACAGTTGCTAAGAACAGAATAGGTAAAATTAAAAATTAATGTTAGACGTGGATATACAGAATAATCCCCAATAGAAATTCAGGAGAGAACCAGGAGGACATGCAGATGCTGCTGCCTGGCCCACAAGGCAGATGCCGTCAGGCCTTCGCAAGACAATCCAGAGAATATTCACTCTAGCTGTGGTAGCACATACGTGATCCCAGCACTTAGCTCTATGGCCGGTGTGAAGCCAGTATGGGCTACCAGAGAGCCTACCCCTGCCCTCTCCCCAAAGCGCCCCAGATGCCAGCTCCAGCGGAGGGGAACTAGCGATGCTGATGGATTCTGGGAGAGGGGAGCCGCTACTGTTGCTGCTGGAGATAAAGCCACTGGGAAAGGCTCCACGTGTGGCCGTGCACACCCACACTAGGCTGAGTTATTCAGGTCCCAAAGAGCCTCTGGGGCCTCAGGAGGTCGCAGGCATCCAGACGTGTCAGCCGGTAGAGTAAGGGAGTCATGGGTGGGCTTAGGCAAAGTCTGTCCAGACTGCCTTCAAGTTCCTGCAGACAACAGCTAGAGAGAAGTGCGGGAATCGGTGTCATCTGTCGTGTGACATTTAAGTAGCCAAACTGCTGAACAAGGAGAACCCGGAAGACAAGCCCCCGGAGGCTGCGCCTTCCTTGCAGTCTGGCTCAACAGAAGGGTGAGGTGGCCTTATCACCCCTGACTACGGGAATGAAACTAGCAGGAGAAAAGAATATTGTGGTGCTGGGTGTGGTGGCACGCCTGTAATCCCAGCACTCGGGAGGCAGAGGCAGGCGGATCTCTGTGAGTTTGAGGCCAGCCTGGTCTACAGAGAGTGTCCTGGACAGCCAAGGCTACACAGAGAAACCCTGTCTCAAAAAACAAACAAACAAAAAAAGAGGAATATTGTGAAAACACAGGGTCATGATAAACGATCAAACAAACAAAACCCCACAAAAATGCATAGGCTACAACAGTGAACTACAGTTAATTAGAGAAGAATGGACTTTGAACTCTAAAAAACCACGTGTTAGCACAGACTAGGGAAAGGATACTTACTGTGCACAGTATACAAGAGTTTTAGAAACAAGACATGAATAAATAAATACTACTAGTTACCAAGAGAGCTACTGAGGTTGGTGGTCCCACAAGCAGAACAAAGTAACAGTCTAACCTACTGTATGGTGTCTCCCCAGTTACCTGGGGCCAACCGAGGAAGGGGCTAAGAATGAGAAGAGGCAGTAAATAATGGCTGGGGAGAGAGTCCAGTGGGAGAACACTTGCCTGGCTAGCAGGTGGGAAGCCCTGGACTTGACCGCCAGAACCCCCGACACTCAGTGTTGTGACACATACATACGGTCCCAGTGACCAAGAGCTGGAGGACCAGGAGTTTAAGGCCTGCTCCCCACAGCACTAGAGGGAAGTGTGGGCTACAGGGAGGAACACAGGGGACGTGGTTTTACTTTCTCTCTGAGACAGAAGTCAGCGCAGGCTGGTGCTAACGTCCCATCGCCCTGCCGCCCTGACCGAAGGAACACATTACAGGCATATGTCATCCAGCTCTGCCCACATTTGACAGTTTTTCACGTGTAAAATGGCACATTAGCGCTTCCTCAGAGGCCTGCTGCAGGGACTAAATTTGTCCATATATGTAGTGTGACTAGAGGCGCGACTGGCACGCAGCCCACGCTATTTAAGTGTGTGTGTGTGTGTGTGTGTGTGTGTGTGTGTGTGTGTGTTTAGTACTCACATGGCTTTTAGAAATCAATCTATTTTTTAACTTTTTAAGATTTTACTGTACCCTTTGTGTCTTTATAGGAGGGGGTTGTGCATGTAGAGGTCAGAGGACTTGTAGAAACAAGCTCTCTGTGTCTAGCACGTGGGTGCAGGGCACAAACGGGATCAAGCACTCTTGCTGACAGGCTGCCTGCTGCTAACCTCTGTTAACTCGCCTGACCTCACCAAACACTGTGAGAAAGGCGGGCCGCAGTCACGCTCTGTTCACCCTCGAAGGCGCTGAGGTCGAGACCACACGTGTTGTTCCCTGGGACAAAGCTAACAGGAAGAGATAAACTCGAGCAAGCTCTTATCACCTGTCAGTGCCTCAAGATCTGGGCAGAGCGCAGGGCACAGAAGGTCCCAAGAGAGCCCTGAACCACATCCCTGCATCTCATGGCACGGCAGAGCCTGGCAAAGGCGGTGGCTGCCTCCCTGTGTCATCCCACAGGGACTCAAGCAACTTCTGGAAGCTCAGGTAGATGCAGGCACAAGGAGAGGCCCCATCATGAAAGGAGCTAAAGACTGTCAGGGAAGTAATGGAAAGGCCCAGAAAAAAGAAAAGCTAAAGGTTGCGAGAAGATTAGAGAGAAAGAGGAGCTGGGAGGAGGCAGGGTGCTCAGCAGCTAGAGTCCCTTGCTGCTAAGCTGGGTGACCTGAGTCCTATCCCTGGGACAGACAAGGCGGAAGGAAAGAAACAAAACAGAAAGCAGACTCCCGAGAGTTGTCCTCTCACCTTCATACACCAGCTCCCCAAATAAATGCAAGATTAAAAAAAAAAAAAAAAAAGGAAATGGCAAGCAGAGCCAGCAACAAAAGCTACACTCTGAAATGTGAATTCAGCCACTAAACCTCACTGAAAGAGCAAGGAAGAGGGAGGACACCTGGCAGAGAGGGTCTGCAGAGGAAATCAAGACAGAAGAACTTACAGGCTTCCGGAGGCAGGAGGCGCCTCAGGTTCCTACCTTAGACCATCAGACAGCCTTCATCCTGAAGCAGCAATTCTGTCAACAGACCGGATTACGTGAACTGGGCCAACGGAGAAGGGCCCAGAACACATCACTCGAGTCCCTGCGAACATTTGCGTCTCTAACGTTTGGGAATGTTTCATCACCGTGGCATCCTCTCCAGAAGCCTGGCTGGAGAAGCCAATTACAATGGAATCTGGTCCCCAAGGAGCAAACACAACTGTACATGACTCCCTGGGATTTTGTTGTCATTTGCCTGGTAACCAGAAGTTCCAAACTTCTGAGAACTGTTAAGGTGAGCATACATAGTACCGAAGGGATTCAATTCAGTTCTGCCTCCATCGAGGTGGAAGAAAATTTACGGAGCCCTCAACCAAACGCTCCTGAGAATGAGAAGGGTCACAGCTCTTTGGACCTCTCCTCTCACCCTTGCACACACAGTAATTCCTTCCGGGTTGGAACATGGCAAAAGCTTGGCTCTGGGTGACGCACAGACCAGGCTCAGGTCTGCCTTGCAGGCAAACGTCAGCTCAGCACACGGAGCTGGGCAGCTTGGTCAGCAGCAACAAAGACGTGCTTACCCAAGTTACCTGGCCAACAACAGAAACGCAAGCTCCTTAAGCACTCCTACTGCCTGTCCCTTGCACACCTCACTCAGACCTGAGTCTCTAACGGAGAAGCAAGGAGCGGAGGGAGGAGAGGGCGGGGCCAGTACCTGGTTAGGACGAAGTCTCCGCCCACCAGCACCACAGCAGAGCTGATATGACCACCAGGCCTACAAGAGGCAAGGAGAATATGGGGGGGTCGGGGGCAGGGGATGGCTGCACATGTCAGAATGAGAAGCACAGGAGACCGGGAGACGTGTGGTTGGATGAAGACACAAACACACAATCCAACAGATAATGAGGGTGAGAAAACAAAGGGAAGAGAGAAAAGAATCAAAGTTAAAACAACGCAGGCCAGAGCAGAAGCATCTCTTCTCTGCACCAGAGCCTTGAGAAGCCAGGAGTCCTCACGGGGCCTGCAAAGTCACAAAACTGAGTTAGGCAGCAGATAGCTCAAGTTAGGTATGCAGACCGGCTCTCTCTAGTCGCGTACAGCTCGTGTCCTGCCAAGCACAATGGCCCGCACCCGGACCCTCGAGTCAGACACCCTGGAGCAGGGAAGCTTCGGGAGTCCACGCGGGCTTCCCGGCAGGCACTGAGCTCATGCTTCCCCTGGACCGCTCCAGGAAGAGCCAGAGCTCAGCCAGGCCGCCTACCAGCCTCACTCCTACCAGTGTGAGTGGTGACCGGAGCTCTGGTTCCCGTGATCCCCTAGGAATCTGACACTCTGTGAGGCAAAACTGCTACAGTAAGCTAACAATGGAGAAGGTTAGTTCTTTGGCTACAACAACTTACAGAGAAAAACTGAATTTGTGAGCAGTAACACAATGTTGTAACAGTTGAGCTGTTTCAAGATTGAAGACCCACTGAGGCAAAGGGCACCCACATGCGTGGATGGCTGCGAAAGTCAAGCTTAGATTTAGAACAGTGGCCTCTGAAGGCACTATGAGCTGAGCCAGCATGACATAATGAACTCAAAAGAAACACTGGCCCGGGAAAGGGCTGCGGTCCCTCCTGTTGACACCCCAAGCAACAATCTTCCACCTCATCTTTACCAGGGAAGTGTACATGGGACCGAGAACCAGCAGTGCAGACAAGCTGCTGGAAAATTCCAGACATCGATAAAGTAAGTGGGATCAGCCACCTCATGATACTCTTTTCTGTACTGTAAACTGGGGACTCAGAGCAGCAATCAGCTGATACACACTAATGGAAATGCATCAATCAGTTGTTAAAAGATGAAAACACTTCTGGACGCAGCTAGCGTACCCGCCGTCCGCATATACCCTCAATCTCTCCGAGACCCAGGAACTACAGGGCTAGAGCAGCGACTGCTGGTGGAAGACTGGCCAGTGTCCCTGCACCTTTGAACATCACCCACCCCTGTTCACTCCCACATCCTCCGACGTGAGGTGCAAAACAAGCCCACAGCACTAACAGGAAGGGTCACCTCTCACAGGCTATCATGGGAAAACAAGATGAAGTGACTTGCGAGGCTGGCAGGCATGCACTGAGTAAGGGCTGACACCTTCCTTTGTGTCGGGGGAAGGATGAGGGACCACTGCTAATACGGGGAGGTGCCTACGTGCTGAGTGTAGGAAGACACATGACCTCCACCTTGGTTCTGAGAAAAGACAGTACGATGGCTCCATAGCAATTAGTCCAAGACTGACATTTTCCTCAGCAAGACTGCCCTCCCCAGCCCTCTCCCCTCCCGTGCCCACCAGACACTCACTGGCCTCTACTCTTGTAGAAGCACACCTTGTAGGGCCACTCCCGAACCCCAGGGCGCCCTAGCCCAGGCTTCTCCCCACCTGATCCAGCCTTTGGCTGTGGTTACCTTTTTGCTCTCAGAAAGCGTTAGGGGGTTACTCTCCTCCGCACTCTCCTCATCTTCACATTCTTCCTTAGCCTCTGCTTCTTTGTACTCTTCATAGCCTCCCTCCTCAGCGTCTGGTGACTTAGTCTCTTTCCTAGAACATGCTGCCTCAGCAGCTAGTTTGTTCGATTCTTCCTTGGCTTGTTTCTCTTTTTCTTTCTTTTCTGCCTCTTCCATCTCTTTCTCCTTTTTCTCTAGCTGATCTAACTCCCTCTGGCTGGCCTTGTAGTACAGCATCACCTCCAGGCTCTGTGGGGCGGGGCAGGGCAGGGCAGGGCAAGGCAGGGCAGGGCTGCTGTCACCTCAGGGCAGGGCTGCTGCCACCAGAGAGCTTGCACTGCCCAGCAGTCCACTGAAGAACCGTATTCTGGAACCACAAGCTAAGCTTTCATGTGGAGGGCAGTCACATTTAGTTTGCTGAGCCAACACTTGACCAGTAGGCCATTTCAGCAGACAACCGCAACTCAAGGTTCTTGGGCTCTGCTCAACTGTTGCTTCCCACCTTCCCAGTAAGTCCTGCCATGGCCAACCCTCTGGAATAAATTCCTTTCTGTCCATCTAGTTGGTCTTTCTCTTGATCATGTAACCCAGAAACAAGAGGAGTCCCAGAGATGGGCATAGGCTAGTGAAAGGAATTGTCCACACCCCCCTCCCCCGTTTGGACACCCAGGAAAGTGTCCAAACTCTTAGAAAGACGGAACTCGTGGAGACATTAACGATGCCAAAAGCAAACTTCCTCAGAGTACCTTACTGGCGGGACTTGTGGGTAAGAGCGGCATTTCCTCCCAGGGCCTCCTCACCCACCTGCCTCTCCGGCTACTAAGGCCACAGCTCACCTTCTCATCCTCAAAGCTGCTTCCCGAACTCTCTGAGCACGCCTTGTTGGCCTTCTTCGTGTTAGCTCCATTGGCGTTCTTGTTCATGTTCTTATTGCCATTCTTGCCCCTGACTTCTACGCTAAGGGAAGGCCTGTGTTCTCTGAGCTGGCGCAGCTCTTCCTGGCAGCACTGCAGCTGGCCCTCCAGCTGCTCCTGCACGGCCAGAAGCCGCCCCTGCTCATCCATGCTAGCCTGGTACTGCAGCTGCAGCTCCCGCAGCTTCGTCTGCAGCTCTTTGATCTGTTGGCAGTGGACTCCGGTTACCCAAGGCGGTCCACCCAGGCAGCCCAGGCCCTGCTTAAGTCGCTGCCTCACCAATCTCCCCGCTAAAGCTCATGAGGAAGCGGACTGTAAGAAGTTCAAGCAGGCAATGAAGCCTACCTGGTTCTCAGATAGCTTTCCCCTAAGTCAAGCAATCAGATCTGCATCTAGCATGATAAAAAAAATTAATATTAAATCAATAAATATTATTTTGGTTTTGATGACCTGTGTGGGGGACAACTACAAAACTGCCACCACTCTGAACCTCAGGCATTTGTTAGCATCCAATTCTCTTTCGAGGAACTCTGACTTCACCCAGTCCATTTCCCTGACACCTAGGGAATGGCTGCATATGCCTGGCCGTAGTCGACGGGCACCGAGTTAGATCCCTGGCCCTAATCTCAGGGTGTCTTTCTGGGCTGATGGCAGCACATGCTCTGCTCGGCAGGTCCTAACCATAAGGCCATGTGGCATCACTCCCTGGGTCTGTCCCACCTCTCCAGGCACAGAGGCAGTGACCCTCCCACTGGGCAGGGAACCATGACTGCTCAGAGCCCTGTCCTCAAAGTGCATATAATCTAGCTGGGGGAGGAATAAAAAGACAACGCTCTCAAAATGATGAAAAAATATTGGCAAGTTAAAAAACAAACAAACAAAACAACCCAGAACCATTAAAGTGTCCACGAGGCACAGAGCAGAAGAGGGAAAAGCAGCAGCAGAGGGGAGAAAGTAATGCCGAGAATGTAGACTGGTTGGCCAGAAGGTCACAGCGCAATGAACACTGGAGCGGCCTTCACCTGGTGCCTTCACTGGTGCAGCGGACTGCCTGGGTCCCCTGCTCCCCACTCCCTGCCTCAGTTCCTAACTCCGCCCAGCTGCAGTACCTCGCACTTGTCGTTCTGGGGGCCCGCAGGCTTCCCCAGGCTCTCCATGCACTCTCTCAGCTCCTTCTCACAGCACTCCAGCTCGCACTTCAGCTCTCTCTGCTTGGCCAGCAGCTTGTTCATCCGCTCCTGCAGGTGGCCGTGCTCCTCCTGGCTCACCTGGTACAAGGCCTTCACTGCCTGCAGCTTGGTCAGCACCTTGGCCACTGTCTCCTCAAAGCGCTGCAGAGAGTTGGGGGAGCAATGACGGAACTCCAAGAAACCCGTGATGACTGTCCTACCTACACTGAGCTGGGCTCTTTCCTGGAACTGCCTAGGGAGGCTGTGCTTCTTCCCAGAAAGAACAGCCTGACTGTCCTGAGCCGCCTCTGTCAGGAGGGCGGGGAGGCAGGGGGGTCTTCCGGCCAGCTTTGACCCCACCCCTGTCTCCTAGTATGGCCTTCCCCTGGCGATGCTTCTCTCAGAGACAGCAGCCCATCCTCCCTGTCTCGCCAATCATCTGGCAATGGTTACCTCCAAGTCTTGAGGCTCGGCTGGCTCCTCGTCAGCATTGCTGCTGACGTAACTCTTGTGGAGCGTTTCAGAACTGGCCGCACTGCCGTAGCTCGTCTTATAGGCAACACTCGTGTTGCTGGACCGGTAGCTCTGCTGATAGGGTTCGTTAAAAGTGCTGTTGCTCTCGTAGCTCCTGAGGAAGACTTCGTCGCTGGGCCGGGAGCTTACGTAACTCCTCTCGAAGCCTCCACTGTTGTCCTCCAGGGTGCTGTCATAGCTCCTGTTGAAGCTCTCGTTGCTCTGGGCCATGCTGCCCGAGTTCTTCCTGTACGCCTCAAGACTCATTTTTATGGTGGGGGACTGAGCTTGGAGCAGCTGTATCTCCTCCATGCAGAGCTGCAGCTCAGCCTGCAGCCTCTTCCGCTCCTCCAGGAGCCGCCCGTGCTCCCGCTGCAGTAGCTCCTGCTGCCTCTGACTGGTGTCATAGAGCATCTGCAGAGCCTGCAGCTGGTCCATGAGCACCTTGAACTAGGGGGGAGGCGGGGAGCAGGAGACATCACTGTTACTCTGAGACACTCCGGTCCTTTCAGCTGCCCCTCCCCCAGGGCAGACGAGCGTGCTCACATGAGGGAAACGTGCACACACCTGAATCTCACAAGGCCCGTGTCTCTGGTTTAACCCACAGTGACACCTACGTCAGCTTTCTGCTCCTTTGGGAAAATGTCCCCGGAGCAGACGCTAGGTGGTTTGGGGGTTCTGCTCCTGCTGGTTGCTGCACCCTGGCGTAGCTCCCTCCTCGAAGTGGCGGAGGTGGGTCTGAGGACACCCTGGCTCCCCACCACAGCGTCCTCTTCTGTCACGCACACTCACTAACCGGATCTTTAGGTTCGCCCTCTCCCCCGCCCCTCACGGTAAAGCCAGCCCAGCTGCTAACACGTGATGTGAAGTCTTGCCTTGGAAGATGCAGCAGGCTTTGAATCAAGGTCCCTGTGCCTTCCGCCTGACTCTGTATCTGGCCTTGAGGTGCGTTTTCCATACCTCAAAACAGTGTAGGCCTGGTTTCGCAGTCTCTATGTTAACCAGGTTTCAGCCTGGAGATCTGACATCCCTGGATTGACATCCCAGGAAGTCCAACAGCTTAGATTCCTGCTATTTCCTTATTCTCCTTGTTCATCCTGGTAGTCCCAGCCTGAACTAAGATGGTCTATATGCTCTTGCTGACACTGGGGCCTCGGGTCAAACTTATTCTCCAGCTCTGAACAGAGTTGTATAGAAATTTCTGCCTATCTTACCTCACGGGCATGAGCGCATGGCAGTGCTAGCGAATCCAGGATTTTCTATTCGGTCTTTGTGACCTGGCTCTGACAGCACCACCAAGGTTCAATAAAATAGTGTGGTCAGGACCACAAACCTGTCTGCTGCAGCTGCTTTCCTCGGAGATGACTGGGGCCAGATTTGTTCATGGGGACTCAAAAGGTTATAAACTCTGAAAAGGGAGAAGTAAACTTTCCAGCTCATACAGAAAAAGATGATGCACTCAGGGCCAGTCCAAAGGAATCAAACACTGGATTAACCGCGTGCCTGGAGAACGCCATGTTGACAGGACAGGACAGAGTCCCGCAGTCAGACAGACTTCCAGGTCACCTGCGCTGTGTCAGCTCTTACAACTCAACCATTCCGTAATTCCAAACAGCACGCTGAAGCGTGGGCCTCTCTGAGGTCCTCGGGGCTCCCTGGGGCCCATGGAGGACCCCGATTAGCGCAGGGCAGGGCTTCAGCCTCTACTCCTGCTTCCTATCTCACAGGCCTTCCTCACTCTCTCTCACAGACCGCCATTCCCGGTCACACAGCTGGATTCATGAGAACCACACCCCTTCCTTCTGCTGCGGTTACCTTAGACTCACAAGCAGAGGACTTAGGCCCTTTGGCATCATGAGGTTTTGCCAACACTTCCTGGAAATTGTTCTCTTTGAAACCTCGAAGTTCTCTGTGCGCCTCTAACTGTTCCTTTAGCATGCTCTCTTGGTTCTGTATCAGTTTCCTCTGTTCTTCCTGCATGCTTTGGTAGAGCAGCTGCATTTCACAGAGGTCTTGCAACTTTGAGAGCAGCTCCTGACTCTGAGTAGGGCAGAGGAAGGAAAGTGACGATTACTAGGAAAACGGCCCTCCTGTGCCCCAGGGGTCCAGCTTTTTCTTGCTTCACAGCCCTTCTGGGAAAGGGGCTCTTTCTATGGAGCTTTGCTAACTAAATGAAAGAGATTCTTATGTATGGATGTATTTTACAGTTCACAAAGTGATTTCAGGTGCCCTTCCTCCAGATGGTCCAAACATCTAAATACGTAACGTTGCACAGATTTCAGAATATAGTGTATTTTAAGGTTTAAAGCCCTCATGAAGAAAAAACCCCAATCAGCTCTGTGGGGAAAAGAGAAAAAGGAAGAGGTGGCTGGCCAAGAAGGGAAAATGCTCACTTCCTCCCTTTTGCTTTCCCCGTGGGCAGCTGTACCTGGAAGCTTGTCAGAGCAGCTAGCCCTGACCAATGGCCTCGCCCTGGCAACAAGTACCTTCTGCAGGAGGCCACACTTGGGCTGCGGGAACGTGAGCCTGTGCAGCTCTTCCTGCAGCTGGCTCTGCTCCTCCTGCAGCCTCCTCTGATCTTCCAGGAGCTCACACTGCTCCATCTGCAAGTGCCCCATCTCCTGCTGGCTGGCTTTGAACTTGTCCTGCAGCTCTGTCAGCCTGGACAGCAGAGCATCACACTGTGGGGGAGGGTGTGGGCACGGTTATTGTGGAGGGCGTGTTCCGGGGCCTCCCGCGTCGTAGCAGGGTCTCTGGCTTCCCCGTTCAGCCGGCCTGCCCGCCACGCTAAGGGGTGAGCCCGTCGGCACTCTTGGGCAGTCTGTTGTGAACTCTCGCTGCCCATGTCTAGGTCTCACGTGCCAGTCCCCTCGGAAGGCGGTCTGGGAACCCATCATCTCTCCGCCCTTCCCTGCGGGCAGCACCTCCATCTCCCGCACTGCAGGGAGCTCCAGACCAAGCCGCTCTGTCAACTGTGTTTTAACTGTCAATTGTTTTAGGCTTAATTTTTTATCCCCACTCATACTGGAGGCTGAACCTCAGGCTTAATGAATCCTAGGCCAGTGCTCTATCACTGAGCTACATCCCTAGTCTTTTTTTTTAATGATTTAAAAAAAATTTTTTTTTGTAATTTTACATGCTTTGGCATTTTGCCTGTGTATATGTCTGTGCGAGGGTGTCAGATCCACTGGAACTCGAGTTGCAGACAGTTGTGAGCTGCTGTGTGGGTGCTGGGAATTGAACCCAGGTCCTCTGGAAGAGCTGCCAGTGCTCTTAACCGCCGAGCCATCTCTCCAGCCCTACATTCCTAGTCTTAATAATACTGTGAAACCTTTAGAAAAATCTGAGTTACTGCTGAACTTGGATTAAAACTATATTATCCTCTGACTCTCAAAACCAGGTCTTTAAAACCATGGAAGATTTCAAAGGCTTCCCAGCACCGCGCTCTTCACTTCTCACAGGCTTTCCCGCGGAAAGAGGCACTGAGCCAATCGAGGGCCCAGTGCATCTCTCTGCCGAGTGCCGAAAGCAGGCAAAGGGCAAGCCCTGCGCGCACCACAGCAACTAGACTGTGACCTCCCCAATCCTCCCAGGCATGAGCCTGACCCTAGGGACACAGTCTGCTGTTGGGAGAGGCAGGAGCCAGAGCGGTCCCGGTGCACGGGGACCGGCCTCACCATCTCCAGGGCTCTTCTGCCTTTTCTCCCCGGGCCACGCCCTCCCAGTTCCTATCAGGAATGGGGAGCTGACAGTGCTCAGCAAGGTGCCTGACAATGGCTGGCTGACATTTTACACACCACAGATAAAGTAATTAAACCCACAGTTATCGCTGCCACCATTTATTTGTTTTTTAAAAGTGAGACAAAAATATCGTTCTGTACCCAGCCCAGTATGGTGGTACATGGCTGTAACCTGAGCAGTAGCAGTGGAAGCAGGAGGCTGTCCCACGCTCAGGGGGAACCTCGGCGCCTCTCTCCACAGCCTCCCCCCACATTTGTTTAGTTTGAAAAAGGTAAAATTCAAGATTTGAGAATCTACTCCAAGTCTGACTACATCACAAAGGAGCACTGGTTCTTCGAATACTCAATCCATGCTCTGGGTGCAGACCCACCCCTAAGGAGCTCACTTGCAACCTGCTTCCGAAATCTGGCCCATTCTTTTCACATTAGTTGGGCACAGAGGGGCCTATGTGTGTGCTCCTCCCTGCAAATGATGAGACATCAGCACAGTTACAATCCAGGGTGGAAATGCGTGTATGCATGGGTCACGTGGAAAATGGGTGCTCTTACCCATGAGAGCTACGGCTCTTACTCAGGTCAAGTTCAAGATCAAGTGTTTTAAGGACACCGGACATGGTCTGCCTGTCTTGTGCCGTCTGTTGGGTGACCTCCTCCCTTGCCTGCGTGCACCCTCTGTCCCCAGCTGGCACGGCAGCACTTAGCACTCTGCATTCAAGTACCTTGCTTCCCTCGTCTTCACAGGAGGACTGGCTGCACTTGAGGTCGCTCAGCTCCTGCTGGCAGAGCAGCAGGTCCTGCTCCAGCTGGTCATACATGTGCTTCTGCCGCTCCAGCTCCTCCTTGCTGCACTGATACAGCCCCTTCATCTCCTGGAGCTGGGCGTGCATCCCTGTGTTCTGTAGGGAGGCGGGGCCGTCATCCCACGTACCCCACCTACGCCTACTGCCTCACTCTGCACCTGTCTGGCCTGAGCTTCCCAACCCTGACTCCGTCCCAGCCAGGGAGAAGTAGACAGGCTTGACACTCTGTCTCACGCTGTGAGACTTCCTCACGAAAGAAGGAGGCTACAGGACTCCTTTCTGCAGACCGGCTTCCAGTTTAAAACAAGAGGAAGTGTGGAGACCTCGGAAGCAGCAGCCTACACTGCTTGGTCCACCTCAGCACTCCCTGACACGCTCCTGCCGGCCCCATGCTGAGCTCACCCTCACGAAGGCCCTGCCGGCTGCCGGCCCCTGGCCTGGCCCTCCTTTACCTTCTCATTTTTTTCTCGCAAGCAGTCCACCACGCCGCGGAGGTGCTGCAGCTCTGACTCGTGGCAGCGGAGCTTGTCCTGCAGGTGATGCTGCGCCTCCAGCAGCTTCTCCTTCTCACAAATGCTGCTCTGGTGTTGGGCCTGCAGCTTCTGGAGCCGGCACATTAACTCCTGCATGCAGGAGGCTCTGGGTAGTGGCGCTGGGTTTCAGGACCTCGCTCTTCTCCTGACTCAGCCACTGACCACCTGAGAATCTACCTCCTCCTCTCGCCTGCCAGTCGTCCTCCCACCTATGCAGTACTTGAAGGAGCCAGCTTCCCACTGGCTTGTGTTTACAAGCACATGTAAGCCAGGCTATGTAGCTGGCACTGGCCTTGAACCCCTGATTCTCCCTTCTTGGTTCTGTCATTACAGATATGTTCCACCACACTAGGCTAAAAAAAAAAAAAAAAAAAAACAAAAACAAAACCTCTCCTTTTTGTTTTGTTCCAGTGGTAGGGGGTTAAACCTAGGAGTCCACGGACGACAGAAGAGTCAGTCTACCAAGAGCCATCTCCCCAGCTCTGGAGCTACTGTTATTTACATTGCCCCCAAAACCTCAGCCCGCTGCTCTTGGCCCCTTCGCGGCCCCTTGGCCTTTGGCGCTGTTACCTTCTCGCTCTGGCTTTCTGCGGCGCAGGCTCTGGCGACTCTGAGCTGCCGGAGCTCATTCTGAAGCTGCAGCTGCGTCTTCAGAAGCTCACAGTGTTCGTCCTGGCTAGCATCATACTTTTGCTGCAGGGCGCAGAGCCTGCTCTTCAGCTCCTCGTTCTGCGGCGGGGAGGCGGGTAGAGCAGTTACTCTCTAGCAGCAGCATGCCCTGTCCAGGCCTCTGGGACACTTTCTGGTACAGAGACCTTGAGAGGAAGCTGTCTGGATCTACGGCTGGATTTCTTCCACGATGAAGACAATAGCGACACCTTTCTACGTGCTACGTGGCTGCTATAAGCAGGGGCTTGGGTGCCGCGGTTGGGTTCCGGTCACAGGACAGGCGTCAGTGGAGGCCGGCCTCACTCCTGACGGCCAGCCTTCCCAGAGGCGGTGACTCTGGGCCTGCGGCCCCTCCCCAGCAGGCTTACCTGGGCTACGCTGTGGGAGGTCTGGCACCGAAGCACCTCGTTCTGGGCACACTTGAGCTCCCGCTGCAGCCGCTTGTGCTCCTCCTCGCTGACCCGGCGGTGGTGCTGCAGCTCCTCCAGCTCAGAGCACAGGCTTTTGCACTGTGGGAAACAGAACGGGCTGGCTGACTTCTGCTCCACGACACACACACACTAGGAGCAGGGAAATATGGCACTCCTTCACTAGACATGGTCAGGTCTCACCTAACAACGTAGACTCGCACCCAGAAACCTGTCGTTCAGCTGCTGAATCACTGTGTGACCACAACAGAGTATACTTACACAAATTTACTTAAGTGTGCCATGTGTGTTTGTGAGTATGCTGCATTGCTCCTATGGTGCTAACATACACCCTGAGAATGAACCAAGCATGAAAGAAAATGACGCTATTAGTAGAGATGATAAATATGAGGTATTTGAAGATGCTGTCACCATAATATGGCATTCTGGTTTGTTTGTTTTTTGAGACAGGGTCTCTCTGTGTAGCCTTAGCTGTCCTGGACTCGCTTTGTAGACCAGGCTGGACTCGAGCTCACAGAGATCTGCCTGCCTCTGCCTCCCAAGTGCTGGGATAACAGCTATGTGCCAACAGAACCTGGCATCCTGTTTTTTGTTTTGTTTTGTTTTGTTTTGTTTCTCAAGATTTATTGATTTATATAGTACTCTGCCTGCATGGACACTGCATTGACACCTGCAGGCCAGAAGAGGGCACCAGATCTCACTATAGATGGCTGTGAGCCACCATGTGGGTGCTGGGAACTGAACTCAGGACCTCTGGAAGAGCAGCCAGTGCTCTTAACCTCTGAGCTGTCTCTCCAGCCCGTGCATCCTGTTTTATAATGCACATTTTTTTTGCTTTTGTTTTTATGGAGAAATACTTCTTAAATAACAATAGAAGTACAGTGCAGTAGAAACACAAAATCTCAGCAGCCACTTTTCACCAACTCGTTGTGCCATATTATAGGCGTTACACCTTCGCACAGCTGGCAGCGTCTCACTCGGAGGGCTTCTTTGCAGGAGTACCACCACACACATTCAGCGACTTGCCGCGCCACGACACTGGCAGGGTCAGGGCTTTTCAGCATCCATACAACTGCATGGGGCCACTGCCAAACAGCGGGCCATTTTTTTGACGGAAATGCCATCACATGCTACATATCTAGCAGTCAGGGAAGACCTCAGGACAGCAGACCCTGCCACAGTGCACGGCTCCTTTGCTTGCCGTAGCCCTCCTCCAGGCCAGGAGAGCGCAAATGGCATGGTAGCAGAAGCCTGCCCCTCCAGCCTCTGTGGCCTACCTTGTTCTGCATGTCCTGCATCTGTTCCTCAGCTCCCAGCAGCTGCTGGCGCAAAAGCTGCATGTGAGGGTCAGGCTCTGGGAAATCCAGTTCTGACGTCTGCGACTCTGCTGACACCACATTCCTTAGAATCTGGGATTCCAACCATCGTTCTGTTGCTCTCCGTGTCCTGTAAGCCAGAGCCCAGGCTACATTGGGAGCAGCTCTTCCCAGTGCTTCCAGGCTAGACCAAAGTCACTAGAGAGCCTCTGCTGTGCGTCGCCTCTCAGACAGCGCGTCAGAAGAGCACACAAACCTCACTGCGGGCATTCTAGCTTTGGGACATCTGAGGATGACTGACCTAGCTGGTTTCAAGGCTGGTTCAGGTGTCAAGACACCTCCAACCTGGTGTCTATGCCAACGGTTCTCAACCTGCAGGTCACGACCCCTTTGGGGGTCACATTTCAGATAGCCTGCAATATCATGCATTTACATACGGTTCACAACAGTAGCAGAACTGCAGTTACGAGGTAGCAATGAAATAATTTTATGGTTGGAGTCACCACACTGTGAGGAACTGTGTTAATGGGCCGCAGCGTAGGAAGGTTGAGAACCACTGCCCTCTGCCAGCAGACTGAATCCAGGTGGGCTAGAGTTCTCACTGGTCTAATATAAAGCCGAGCTGGGGGCTGGAGAGATGGCTCAGTGGTTAAGAGCACTGTCTGCCCTTCCAGAGGTCCTGAGTTCAATTCCCAGCGCCCACACGGTGGCCACCTACAATATGATCTGATGCCTGCATCTGGAATGCCGGCGTGCATGCAGATTCAGCAGTCTTATACATAAAAATAAAGAAATAAATAATATATTTTTAAAAAGCGAGCTAGCTGGACTCTAAGAACGGAGGAGAACTGCACTGTAGAGCTCACGCAGCTAGCTGACACTGCTTGCTGGGGTTCTGCGCCTGTTCCTGGGAGGGCCGCACCCCGGCGTGCCTCTGCCTCTGGAAGGGCTCTGCACGGTTACCTGTCACTCTCCAGCTCGGCGAGCTGCCCCGTGAGGCTGCTGTTACTCTCCTGCAAGGCCTGGTACTCCTCATTCAGGAAGTGGTAGCGCTCCCGAAGCTGCTGCAGCTCTTCTGCAGGAGGAAGCAGAAGAGAGGAGAGCGGTGAGCGTGTCCTCAGTGGACGGAACCAGGCAGCCTCGGCTGGTCTGTGACTTTAAACTTCACATCTTCCCGCTCCCACCTCCTGAGTGCTGGGATTGCAAGTCTGAGCCACCAAGTCTGTCTTTTTATGTGGTACTGGGGATCAGACAGAGCTTCATGCCACTAGCAAGCACTCTCCCCACTGAGGCAGGGCCTTATCTTCCACGACGCCTTCAGTATAAAACCCTGCGAGATGGACCGGCCGGCTGCCCCTGCCCAGACCTGCCTTTCAGAGAAAACCTGCTCACACATTCTGAGTTTCCTTTACTTCCTTTATCTTCACGCTGAAGACAATGTCCTGGACACACAGAAATAGTCTTTGTGAGGTTTTGAGGTTTTTGTTTGTTTGTTTTGGTGGGAAGTAATGGTGCTTAAGATAAACTCTAGGGCCTCCCTATGCCTGCCAGCTAGCACACGACCAGGAAATCACTCATTTCCCCTCATCTGCTGAAAGAGAAGGCTATCCCAACCTAAAATCGTCTTCTCCTCAAGCATTAGATCAGAGAAGAGGCCTGGCTGAAATTCCCCAGTTGTTACAAATACCCAAGTTTTATCTCTTTATGAATAAGAACCAGCAGGGCTGGAGAGATGGCCCAGCTTTTAGGAGAGTTGCTCTCGCACCCTCGGGGCTGGCTCATGCCCTCGGCCTCAAGGCCAGCTCCACTGCGCTGCCCAGGTGAGGTGCTGGGCGAGCTCTCCCAAGTGCTATAGCCAGTGAAGGGGCAGGCAGGGCTAGCTCTCCCACTCCCATGCCCTTAGAGCTAGCTCTCCTGACTGGCACAGGCAGTGAGGGGGAGGGGAGAGCCCCACACGTACATCCATGCCACCTCACAGCAGAAAAGTGGTGGGGACAGCTCTCCTGTGCTCTCGTCCTCAGGGCTGCCTCAAGCCCCTCAACCAGGGCCAGCCCTGTGCTGCCCAGGGGAGGTGTGGGGCCCTGCTGGGAGAGCTGGCCCTGCTCCTCACAGGCTGCAGCACTTGGCAGAGTGGGCCCCACGTCTTGACTGGGCAGCACAGTGGAGCTGGCTCTGGAGGCACGGGTCCATGTGGGTTGGCCCAGGGCATATGCGAGCTGGAGAGCTGGCCCTGCCTCCTTTCTGATGGCCGCACTAGGTAGCCTGGCCAGAGCAGTGCTGGAGAGCTTGCCCTGGTGGTGTGTAGAAGGGACAGCTGGCGGGCTGACCAGCTCTGCTACCACCCAGGCCCAGATTCAGGGCTCTGAATTGGCCCACCCTAAAATGTATATCATATGAAAACAGTTGGGACATGTCCTAGTGTCCCAGCTGCAGGATCTCCACGACACAGAGCAACAACAGAATAACTGGGAGGAGTCCCGGTGCGGATCCAATACTGGTGTCACAAAAGCCACAGATCTTGACCCAGACCAATGACTCACTGCAATGAACATCTGCAATTGAAGACGTGTGGACAGAGGGATGTTCCATGGGCCACACTGTGACACACTGCAGCTTCCACAGTGAGATATTTTCTTGCTTTGTAGTTGGTTGGTCATGTGCTTTTAATTTTGGGAAGGAGGTTGCAAAGGCAGAGGGTGGATATGAGGGGATGGGAATGAGTGGGACTGGGGTGCATGACGTGAAACTTGCAAAGAATCAATAAAAAGGTTTCCAGCGCCCACAACTCTGGCTCATAAGCACCTGTAACTGTAGCTCTAGAGGATCCAGGGCCCTTTTCTAGCCTCAGCAGTTACCCAAACATGTGGCAGACACACAGACACAGACACATGTGCCTATAAATAAAAGCAAATAAATATTTAAAGAAAATAATAATATCCTGGGGCTGGGAAGATTGCTGAGCGGGTCAAGTGCTTGCCTGTGGGGACCTGAGTTCAGATTCCCAGGAGCTCTATAAGAAGTCAGAAACGGCGGCTTAGACCTATAACCCCAGCTCTGAGGTGGAGACCAGAGGACTGCGGGGCTCCCTAGTGAGCCAGAGTAACCAAGGCAGTAAGCTTCAGGTCCAAATGACAGAGCCTGTCCCAAAAAAGGTAAGACAGACGCTGACAGAGGTGGACAGCACGGTACCCCAGGCTGCTACTGTGCACACACAAACCAGCACTGACTGCACTGACACGTAAGGTACACTAGCTGGCCTTAGGAGAAGACATGCTACTTGCCAGAAGAGTCAACATCCCTGAACATCACTAACGTAAAGTTCTTAACATGGGTCCAGGCACCGTGGCACATGCACATCTGAGCATGTGGGAGGCAGAAGCAGACAGACCTCTGTGAGTGTAAGGCCAGCCTGGTCTACAGAACAAATTCTAGAACAGCGAGGGCTATGCAGAGAGACTTGTCTCAAATAGTAGCTAAATTTTAAAAAGACGTTCTTATACTACTGAAGATTACCAAAAGAAGGAAGGAAACCTTTAATGAGAACTAACTGTCCATGGAGCATTGGACTTGATGGTTTTGACCTTCATTAAGTCCTTGAAATCCCCTGCATGAGATCGCCTGCGTAAATAAACCTCTAATTTATTTTAGATTAACTTACAAAAAAAAAAAAAAAAAAAAAAAGAAAGAAAGAAAAGGAAATCATGCAAGTTTACATTTTTGGTGCA
>REGO01000325.1:303461-324668 GCA_010120015.1 Rhombomys opimus | reverse complement strand
GGGGCTGGAGAGATGGCTCAGCAGCTAAGAGCACTGGCTGCTCTTCCAGAGGTCCTGAGTTCAATTCCCAGCAACCACATGGTGGCTCCCAACCTTCTATACTGGAATCTGATGCCCTCTTCTGGTGTGTAGGTGTACATGCAGATAGAGTACTCATATATATGTAAAATATTTTTTTTTTTTTAAAGAAATGCAGTTTGGAGTTAGATTATAACTTGACTAAGACAGGCCTGCTACCCCAGCGAGCCTCAGGTTAGGTCTACTCCAGCTGTGCCATTTCCCCTGGCCACCCTGCCATCTGAGCACCGCTGGTCCACAGGCACTTTTTTTTTTTTTTTTTAAGATTTATTTATTATTTATACAACATCCTGCATTCACACCACATCTTACTATAGATGGTTTTGAGCCACCATGTGGTTGCTGGGAATTGAACTCAGGACCTTTGGAAGAACAGTGAGTGTTCTTAACCTCTGAGCCATCTCTCCAGCCCCCCACAGGCACTTCTGAAGAGCACAATGCAGCTGGGAAAACTTGCAGTTCTTTGATTTCCTTGTTGACTGTCTCCACTTGAGCTGGACAAATATAGGACCTCCATTGTACCCAGATCATAAATCCAGGCTAGAATAAAAGGCAACCCCTCTGATGTCATGAATCCTAGCAACTAGCTGGGAGACGGTCCGAACACAGGGCTGGGAGCTTTTGAGTACCACGTGCATTACCAGAAATAACCTCTCTTCCTCGCCAGCTGTCCTGTGCTCTGATTTGTCGCCTCCCAAAGTTCCTACTCTGGGGAGGGCTAAATGTACCCAAGAATTGGCATTCTGGGTCTAAGCAGGTTCAGGCAAATAGCCCTGATGCCACAGGAGCAGGAGGGGTTTCCGAAGGTGGCAGGTCCTTCTGTGTCCACCCCAGACCTGGACAGTCTCCTCCAGAGGACCTTCCCATCGTCAAATCAACAAGTACCCAACAGCTCTCTGTTAAGAATCTCCAGGAAGCACCTTCCCGTTGCAGCGCCGTGGACTGTTATGCAATGGCTGAGTTTTCCTCTCAGTCTGGAAGCAAGCCCGAGGGGTTTTTCCTAGAGGTTTCTAATGCATGATCTGCACTCCTCCACCCCTTCCTCTCTGTGGCGTCCTCTCCTTCGCTGACCCCGTGAAGACCCTAGGATCACATACCTTGTATCCCAGAGAAGTCCGAAACGCTCAATTCAGATGGCTCAGAAGTCTTGAGTTCCATTTCTGCCCGGAGCGAGGCAATTTCCAGCTCGTAATCCCCCCGGATGCGCTCCATGTCGTCCAGCTCATTCTGCAGGCGGCAGAGGTCTTCCTGCAGGGACGCCACATCGCTCTCGTGCTCCGTGGCGGAGTCGGCCGCCGCCTGCCGCAGGCTCTGGATCTCTGCCTGGGCCAGGTGCAGCTCCTGCTCTATCTCCTTCAGCTCAGTTTCCTTCTCACGCTCCAGCAGGGAGATCTCCTCCCGAAGATGTTGCAGCTCGCCTGCAAACCAAAGCCTGGCGGTCAGGGAGACAGGTGGGAGACCCGAGCCTCGACCCGAGCCTCGACCCCAGCACATTCTACAAGCAGAGCGTTCAACAGAGACTCACTACGCCCCGGAGAAGCTGGGCATCCTATCGCACAGAACCAAAGGATGCCCGACTCGGAAACAGAGTAACTCTTTGGAGGAAAATGTGGTAGAAAGGCAGACTTTGAGGCCTCACACTTCACTAGCATGTGGGCTAGTGTGAAAAAAAGTATGAAATGCTATGAAAACAAGTACAGTGACATATGCATGGATATGCTATAAGGAAACCTATCTGTATGTGTATATATATATATATATATATATATATATATATATATGCATGTATTAAAAGTGCTAAAGAATCACTCGACAGTTTAAAACCAAACCCAACCCACTAGGTGCGGCAACTCACACCTGTCGTTCCAGACTTGAGAGCTGGAAACAGGAAGGTCAGAAATTCAAGGTCATTCTCAGCTGTGTTGTGAATCTGTGTCTAGCCTGAGCTAGATATTCTATCTCAACAAAACAACACAAAATACCTACCTAATAGGTAGTATGTTAGCTACCTGTCATGTTTTTGTTATCTGCGTATTATTTTTTTTTTCCACAGCTAAAAACATTGCAGAGGGTTTTCACTTATCTGTCCTGGGAGCTTAGGAAATACAGGGCCTCAGAGGTCCCCCTTGCCCCAAATTCCCCAGAAGCACCGGCTGCAAGACAGCACTTGTAAGTCAAGGTCAAATTTAAAAAGAAGTCTATCATAAGAAAATAAAACATGGAAACCTTACATGGTGATTGATAACTTTAACTGTCTGAATCAAAGGGCCTTAGCACAAGCCAATTGTTAGTTAGACCTCCAAAAACATTATGTCCACATAAACATTTTTACTAACTGGAAAGATATGAAAGTGTTTCCATAATATATTATCTAGAAAGAAAAACAAGTCAGTTACTATACAACATAAACATTGAAAGATACAGCAGAAAGGTCTAAAAAGACCTATGCCCAAAGCCATAAAGAGCAGTTGCCTCAAGGCTGGGGAAAGCGCTTGCCGTGTAAGCATAAGGGCCAGACTTCTGATCCCCAGCACCCATAGAAAAACCCACACACAGGCTGGAGAGGTGGCTCAGCCGTTAGGAGCACTGACTGCTTTTCCAGAGGTCCAGAGTTCAATTCCCAGCACCCACAGAGTGGCTAACAACCTTCTATAATGCTGGTGCCCTTTTCTGGTGTGCAACTGTATGGGCAGACAAAGCACCCATATACATAAATAGATAAATGCAGGCGCCAGGTGTGGTGGCGCACGCCTGTGATCCCAGCACTCAGGAGGCAGAGGCAGGTGGATCACTGTGAGTTTGAGGCCAGCCTGGTCTACAAAGTGAGTCCAGGACGGTCAAGGCTACACAGAGAAACCCTGTCCTAACCTCCCCACCTTAAAAAACAAAAACAAAACCCAGACATAGTGGTGTGTGGTGTGAGTCAGTAACCCTAGCCCTTGGGACTGTGGAGTGGGGGTAGGAGGCATACACAGATCAGCTTGCCAGTTTAGCTGTATCAGCGAGATCTTGGTTCAGTGAGACTGAACCAAAAACAAGGGGAAGAATGACTGAGGAAGACACTGACCTTGACCCTCCCTCCCGTATGCACACTCACATTCACACATGTGCATTTACACATTCACAGAAAATACATTAAAAAAAACAGCAATTGCCTCAGAGCAGTGGGACAACCTGTGACGGGCATTTTAACCTCATAGCTGCATTGCTCCGTTTCCACAGTTTCTACGATTTGCATGTGGATCACGCATAGATTTTAATTTGCAAAGCAAATGTGTCACAACTCTGTGGAATATCTGAGGTTTTGTTGTTTTTAGGACAGGGAGGGGTCTCATTCTGCGGCACAGGCTGGTCTCAAACTCACTCGGTGTCAGCCTCCCTAAGGATGGGATTACTGCCTGGAGTCACCACATCCAGTTTTGCGTCTCAGATTTCTGGATGCAGGTACCCACTTGGAATGGGTGAAAACAACTCCAAAGCGGACAGTTAAAGGCACTCCAGTGAGAACTCAGAAGCAGGACTAAGGGATTAAAGGGAACTGGACTTCACGAGGTATGCCGCCCTGACGCCCTCTCCTCGGCTCTTTCTACCAAACATCCACATTTCCCCTTTTCCTAGCCTCTCCCCCACCTCCTCCAAATTCAAGGGCGCAGTTGTGCATGCCTGTAGCGGCAGTCCTCTAGAGTCTCAGGAAGAGGCTTTCTTGAGCCTGGGAGTTTGAGACCGGCCTGTGTCAAACTGTACGGGGAGGAGGAACGCAGGGAGAAAGGACCCATTCGGATTGGTGGCAGATACCAATGGTAAGTGGACAGGGCACCTCAGGAAGCGTCAGGCACTGCACTGTATCTCTAGGCGCGGCTTCCCATTTCAAAGGACGGAAGCAAAACCAGCACGTCGCCCGATTTCAGAAACTTCATGGCCAAGAGGAGGAGACCACAACACGAATACACTCCACAGTAGGAGAGGCTGGCTGAGCGCTGGACTAGCTCAGTCCAGTTGGAGGGAGGCAGAGGGGTGTCAACTGGTCACTGTGACGAGGCGAAGGCCCGGGGGCCTGGGCGGCGCACGTCCTCAAACCTCACTCGGGACCGCGGGAGCTGGGGAGCGACGGCCCAGGCCCACCCTGGGCGCTGGATGGGGCAGCCCGGGCAGGGGTTGGAAAGGCAGGGAGGGACCAGGTTCCAAAGAGCCGGCGCCGGTTGGGACCCCCGGGGTCCTCGGGGTCCTCGGGGGCGGCGGAGGGCTCGGGAGCCGGCCGGCGGGGCGCAGAAGGCAGCTCCCACTTACTGGTTATGGCCTGCATCTCGGCGGCCCCCCACCAAGCAGTCTCCCAGGGGGGCCTCCCGCCTCCGGGCCGGTGCCGCCCCGGGGGGCCTGTCGCGGCCGGAACCGCCTCTGAACACCAGGTACCTCTGAGGCCGCGAGCGCCCCCGCTTGGCGGAAACGGGCAACGCGCGTGCGCACGGACAGGTCTCGCTCTGGCTCCCCTCACCCCGGGACCACAGAAATGCAGCCACGGCTCTGCTCTCCTGGTCTTCCAGGTTTTCAGCCTTCTCCGCACTGGGAGGCTCAACTGGACCTTTTCCTTCACCGTGTAAACAAGATCAAGGCGCCCTTACAAACCTCCTCCCTTGACCTCACTCCGCCTTCCCTTACTTCTCGTTATGAACATCACTGTGATCTGTCCTCAGTTCTCCACCCGACCTCCTGTTCTCTCTCCAATCCCAATCCAGTCTGCCATGTCTCCCGGTTCTCCATCTTGCCAACTCCTGCCGCCACCTCTCTTGCCTTGAAGCCTTTTTCGCCCTTGGCTTTCGGGACAGAATGAAGTTAGGTGTTCCTCCTATCGCGTCTCTTTCCCCATTCCTCCTACTATCTTGGGCCTCTGGTTAGGTCAGCGTCTCTGTGGACCCTTTCTCTCCCCTCTGTTACCTCTTGTTGTGACTGAATGTCCACACCCCACAGACTACAATACTGTCTGCATGCTATTAATTACCGAATCTCACTTCCAGCCCGTGTTTCTCCCCCAGTTCCAGATGCATACATCCAAATGCCTCCTTCACATCCTCACTTGGACATCAAACTCATCCAGCAAAAAAACTTAAATGGCTTCCCTAGTCCCCCAAGCAAATTTCTTGCCAAGCTTCCATGCTAATTGGATATCAGTATTTACCCAGTTTCTCCCGGCAAGGCCGTAAAGGCTCCACCTTCAAAATACATCCTGAACCATCTCCATTTCTACTGCCCTAATTAAAGAAAACAATCAGGCCAGGCGAGGTGGCAAAGGCCTGTAATCCCAGCACTCAGGAGGCAGAGGCAGGCAGATCTCTGAGTTCGAGGCCACCCTAGTCTACAAAGTAAGTCCAGGACAGCCAAGGCTACACAGGGAAACCCTGTGTTGAAAAACCAAAAGGAAAAAAAAAAAAAAAAGAAAATCAGTTAAACGGACTACTAGCATGCTTCACCCCCTCCTCCTGGATTCTAAGTACTCTTTTGAAAATGTAAAACAAAAGTTTCCCATGTTGCTCCGTGGGAAGCATTTGACAAAAACCTTGGATTCAAGCCCCATGACAAAGCAAAGGCAAAGCTAAGCTAAAAATATAAAACTATCAGTCCCCCCCCTCCAGCCTTGGAAAACACCTCTTACAGAGGCCACTTCACTTACAATGAAAGCTAGCTCAGTCAGCTGACCCAAAAGGCCTGCTGTAGCCAGACCATGAACTTCAGAATGACCCTGGCTGTGCCCCCAACACAACAGTTGCTGCTCCTTCTGCTTCTCAGACCCATGGCTGGATCCTTCCCATGACTCAAGCCAAGCGCCATCTTCTTGAGGGCTTTCCCTACCGAACACCTGCTTTATCCCCGTCCACATATCACACGTTAATATTGAGTTCATGCATGTATTGCCTGTTTTGCCACATGAACTTAGATTGTTTATGCTTTCCTTTAGGATTTATTTATTTCTCTTCCTTTTTCTTTTTGTTTTGTTGTTTTGAAGACCGGGTTTCCCTGTGTAGCCTTGGCTGTCCTGGACTCAATCTGTAGACCAGGCTGGCCTGGAACTCTTAAGAGATCTTCTTGCCTCTGCCTCCTGAGGGCTGGGATTACAGTTGTGTGCCTCCTCGCCTGGCTTCAGTTAGTTCGTTGGTTAGGTTTTAATACAACAGGGTCCCATGAAGCTCAGATAGCCTTGAACTCACCTTGTAGTCAAGGCTGGCATCAAAATCCTGATTTTCCTGCCTTTACTTCCCACATACTGAGATTACAAATGAGCCTGTACCACCCCGCCCGGCTGCGGAACACATTTTTCAGGGATTCGGTCAGCTGGGTTCTTTGTTGGTCCTTTAAATATAAAGGTTCTCAACAAGAGTCGACCGACAAATGAGTTAGCCCTGTTCTACAGACAAGAAGCTGACACTCTGACTAAGATTCTCTTAGATTCTCTGTCTTAGATTCTCTGTCTAAGACAAGAAAATCTGTACATGGTAAAGCTAAACCCAGGAGTTTAGATGATGTGACACACACACCCCCGCCCTCCCTGTGCTAGGTGTCTCTGCCGTTTTTCTTCTCTCTGCCACCTTCCCTGCTTCTCCCTTTGCTTACATCTTATACTCTGCTCTTCTGCTCCTCCTCTTACATATTCACTTGTTCTCTCCAGGAAGGCTTCCAGACGTTTTTTCCCCTCCATTTATGTTGTTCATTTGGCTTGATCTCAGCTCTCCCCACAGAGGCCCTGCTGTTTTCTGGGGCAGATCCTCCAGGCCTTCCGGAAGCCCTCAGAAGCATCAGAAGCTCCCTCTTTATTTGGTATGAGTGCAATGGAATGTGGGACGCCTGCCTCACCGCCTGGGCTCGGGGGCCATGGACTCAGGTTCTCATGTTGCCTTCAAAGACACCTGGCATGTCCTCCAGTCCTGCCCCTAACCGTTGGAGGGACCAGAAAGAGAAACACAGCCTGGAACTCGGCCTTGATCACAGCCCTGGCCCTGGGCAGAGAACAAAGCAAACAGGGATGCATGCAGGGTGAAGGAGGAGGCCAGGAAGAGAAAAGGGAAAGAAGGAACCCCAGCAAGAAGATGAAAGATAGGAAGGCAGGAGACAGGAGGTCAGGCTCACCATGGAGAAATGTTAAGACAGGAAATCAAGGGAAGAAGAGAACAATGGGCAAGGAGAAAGGAGTGAGAAAAGACCAGAGAGGAGAGAGGTGACTGAGTTAGGCTTGTTTGAGTGGGGTGGCCACTGCCCCTCTGTCTAGACCCGAGGGCTGTACCTTGGAGCTGCTGAATCTGCTTGGTGAACACTTCCGCCTGCTGGGCGCTGGCCAGACGTTCATCCTCCAGGAGCCCTGTAGTGAGAGAGACGTCCGCTTTGGAACCAGGGAGCTGCAGAGCCTCGGGGCAGGCACCCTGCCCCATCCCAGGCGCTCACCTTGAAGCTCCAGGGAGTCATCTGCGTGCTGCCCAGCAAGCTCCCGGGTCTCTTCCAGCTCCGCCACCAGCTGCAGCACCTGAGCCCTCAGCTCCTCCAGCTCTGTCTCTGTGAGGCTCAGGCCCCGGTGCTTGCCCACAGACAGGGAGCCCAAACTGACTCCTTTGTCTACTTGATCTTCTTCGACCTCTTCCTCTTCCTCCTCCTCTTCCTCCTCATACAGAGCTGGAAGTAACACCTCCCCTAGGAGAGACAGCGCCCATTCCCATCAGCAGTCTTTCCTGCATTTAGCACCCCAGGCCTGGATAGTAGTGCCATCTGGTGTCCCTTGGGGCACCCCAGCAGGACCTAACTCATGGGGAGGCTCTGGTGGGTCAGGTCTGGAAGCACCCTCTGACACTTCCAAGCGCCGAATATTAAGACATCTATTGCCTTTACAGCAGCCTTTACAGCTACAAGAGGCTTGCACGACCACACCTGGCACTTCTAGTCTGATGGCTGGGGACAAGGAGTCAAGAAAGGGTCCAGACATTCAGACACCAGCTCTGTGTTTAGGCCAAATGAGGCAACACTGGGACCAAAAACAAAGAAACAAACAAACAAAACAAAACAACAACAACAACAACAAAAAAAAAAACATCCAGGTTGCTTGCAAGATACTAGCCTTTTAATAATAATAAATACTGGCTTGGTGTAGCTGGAGAAGGAAATCATTAAAAGAAAATGACTTGGAGTTGTTTACTGGATAAATCTGGGAGTCATTTCAAATGTATGTTATCAAATAGCTTTTTGGAATTTGAATTTTCACCTATCATTTCCCTGTTGGGTGCCATGAGGCCCAACTTTTTCCTGCTGACCTGAGTTGGTTTTCGGGGTCAGTCTGTGGCTGAACTCATGTATAAAAGAAAGTTACCATCTTAATAAAGTCTTTAAAATTACTTATTAAATGCACACATGTGTTTTCTCTGTATGTGTGTGTGTCCACCACGTGTGCACAGTGCTCTTGGAGGTCAGAAGAGGGTATTCGAGCCTCTGGAACTGGAGTTCCAGGCAGCTGTGAGCTGCCATGTGGGTGCTGGGAACCGAACACGGGGCAACTGCTAAGCCACTCTCCAATCCTGTCAACACATCTGCAGACTCAATCGGTCTGGTCCTCATTTTCGGGTTGGTGCGCACTCCTTTTACTGCAGTGCAGTTCCTGAAAATAGCAAAATCTGGTCTTGGTAGAGATTGCTGGTCTTCCCTTTTCTAACCCCCAGCAGCACACGCTCAGCTGAGACCCCTATGTCATCCAGTCCTGGGGGGGGGGGGCTGTGCTGAGCCTCAGAGGGGCCTGGGGACGATGAGGAACTTCCACAGTGTGTTGGTGCCACTGCCCTGTCACGGCCTGTCACTTGGGTGTGGTGTTGGGAAACGGGCTTCACCTAGCTCCTAAGCCTCTCACTAAAGCTGAGAGGCTCTATTAGAGCTGACAGTGGTGGCACGAGGAAGACAGTTCCATGCCCACGTCCTGGTCCTGGCTTTTTCTTTAAGTTAGTTTATTTGTTTATTTATTTATTTATTACAATTTCACTTCCTATCCCAGCTGTAGCCCCCCTCCTCTCAGTCCCGCCCCCTCCCTCTTCTTCCCCTAGGTCCCTCCTCTAGCCCACTGAAAAGGGAGGTCTTCCTCCCCTTCTATCTGACCCTAGCCTATCCATCAGGGTTGGCATCATCTTCCTCTGTGGCCTGGTAAGGCTGTGCCTCCCAGGGAGAGTTACATCTGACAGAGGGCTAATATCCAGAATATATAAAGAAGTCAAGAAGTTAAACACCAACAAACCAAGTAATCCAATTAAAAAATGGGGTACAGAGCTAAACAAAGAATTCTCAACAGAGGAATATCAAATGGCAGTGAAACACTCAACTTCCTTAGTCATCTGGGAAATGCAAATCAAAACGACCCTGAGATTCCACCTCACACCCATCAGAATGGCTAAGATAAAAAAACTCAAGGGATGACACATGCTGGAGAGGTTCTGGAGAAAAGGGAACCTTCCTCCGTCGCTGGTGGGGATGTAACCTTGTACAACCGCTTTGGAAATCAGTGCCCTGGCTTTTACGAGTGAGAGACAGCTTGGGATCTGGGTCAGCAGGCAGTGAGCACAAGCCCCCTGCCGAAAGGCTGCTTCCAGGCTCTGCTCAGCAGGACTTCTTTCGGTCTGGCAGCTCCCCCAGGACAGCTGGTTAGCTGGGTGATTGGAGCCCCAAAGGGCCGTGCCTGAACTTCCATCAGTGCCCGAGCCCGGGGGAGGCTTGGAGCTCAGCCACCAGGGAGGAGGGGCCTGAGAAGTGAGAGAAAGGCCAGGGTGGCTCAGAGCTCTGGGGTCAGAGACTGGAGGAGGAAGGGAGTTAGGGAGTAAGGTGACGGAAAGCCTTTGCAGAAAACTCACCCTCCATAGCTTGCATCCCGCGGCGCTCCAGGGACGCCCAGCGTTGGCCTTTCTTCCTCTCACAACCCTCAGACGCCTCACAGGAGCCCAGAGTGGTTACTGTGGGTCCTGTGAGCAGGTGAAAGAAGACTCTGAAGGAGTCCAGAGAGCCTGGGGCTGAGGGGATGGAGAGGGACGTGCGCTCTTGCAGGGGGCCCGGGAACCGGTAGCCCCGCCGGGAGGAGCCTGACTCACTCTGCCCGGCTCTGACTCTACTCCTTCCGCTACCTCTCAGGCTCCGCCTACGGAGAGGACCCCAGCTCTGCGCTGCCCCACCTCGGCACCCCTGTTCCCCTCTAGCGCCCAGACAGAGAGGAGGGTGAGTGTTTAGCCTAGGGCACAAGGAGAAGAGGGGTAGGATGGGAGCGAGCAGAGAAGGGTCTGGGGGGATGCGGTGGAGCGAGGCAGGGGAAGGGAGGGGCGGCCGGACGAGGAGGGAAGGGCTCCATCCCAGACCGGTCCTCTCTCGCGCCCCTCTCCTCCGCCCCCAGACCTCGCCTCGCCCACCCGCGCCCCGTGGCCGAGAGCTTTTGCGAACTGGAATGGGTGCAGGCTCTCGAACCTCCCCCTTCCCCCTCGGGAGCTGGAAGCGCTGTGGGGCCGGAGAGACCAGGTTGGGAGCGCTTGGGGAGTGACCGCCAGGGAGGGGACGGAAGATGGAGAGCAGCGGTGGAGGCCGGGGTGGAGGGGGCCCCGAGGGTCCGCAGGAGGGACAGGCGCGGGAGAAGGAGCGTGGGGAGAGGCGGCTCTGACCTGGGCCGGGGCAGCTCCAGCCCGCGGCTCCCGCGCCGGCCCCGCCGCCTGCCTCCATGGCCGCCGCCGCCGCCGCCCGAGCAGAAGCCGCAGCCGCGGGGCCGCGGACCCGGAGCCCGGTGCGCAGGGAGGGGGAGGCGGGCCGAGGGGGCGGGGCCTCCACCTGACGCCGGAGCCCGCCCGGAAGCCCTCCCGCCCCCGCTCCGGACCGGGTGGGGACCCGCGGAGGAGGCCACCCCTGCCCCCGGCTCAGCCGCCCGGCTGCAAGCCCCACCCGGGGTCAGTCGCGCGTGGGGACCTCTGTGCGCTGGGTTTCAGGGCCTGGTCCTGCGCGGTGGCTGAGGCCGAGGAAACGGCAATGAGTGTTTCCTGCAGATGCGCAGCCACGCGCGGCGCACCGCCTTGGTCTCCCACGCAGGGCCAGCGTCCCCATCCCCTCAGCTGACCGAGCCCGTCCCCTCCTCGTGGCCCCGCGCGCCCCAGGGCCACTGCGGGGCTGGCAGGTGGGGAAGTGGAGATGTGCCAACTGCAAGGCCGAACAGCTCTGCTTTTCCCGGTTTCCCACTGAGCCGGAGCCGAGGGTCCACCCAGGCTGTCCTGACCTCTCCCGCGTCTTTTGAGCCCCTCCCCCCGTGACCTGCAGTGTGGGCACCACGAAGGTTCCCTCTATCGGAAGGAGATGTGGGAAACCACGGGGTTTATTTCACCTTTTCACCTGTTTATTCAAGGGATGATCTTGAGGCAGATGTGACATTTCATCAGGTCTCCTTTAGGCCAGAAGTGGACACACAGGAACCGGCTCCCGCGTCATAACTGTGGGCAGATGTCCACGCTTGGGACGCACAGCAGTCTTTCTCTGGTGTTCTCACGCCTGAGGCCTGGGCATGGATGGCCCTGTTCAACCCCCTAGGCGGCCAAGTCTCAAACTCCCCACAGGAACGAAGCACTTTTTGCTTGCTCATCCTCTGCTTCTCAGTAACTTCAGTCCCTCAGCCCCGGTGAGAGCCACTCCCCCCACACCCCTTCCCTTCCGTATTAGATACCTCTGCTGAGCTCTTCGGACCCTCTGGAGAGCATCGGAGTACTTCCTGCTAGGGTTGGGGAGAATCCTACTCATCTTTGTAACTTCTGCTTCCGACAGAGTACCTGACCCATGGAATGAGCGTGGAAACAGCAGTTTTCCAACTGCACTATCACGGATTTTTAACTCGTGCGCTTCAAGTCACGTTCCCTATTAACAATAATGTCCACCAGGCAGTAATGGCCTGTGCCTTTAATCCCAGCACCTGGGAGGCAGAGGCAGGCGGATCTCTGTGAGTTCGAGGCCAGCCTGGTCTACAGAGTGAGTTCCAGGACAGCCAGGGCTACACAGAGAAACCCAGTCTTGAAAAACAAAAAGTCCAAAAGCCAGTAGTTAGAGCCATCTCCCCGTCCCCCAGCTGGTGATTGGTGGGATGAAGGAAGATCAATTCACCTTCTCCCCAGAGGACACGCTCCCACGCTGGAGGCCACACAGGAGAGCTGCTGGGCAAGCCTGTTGTGGGGACCCAGACTTGGGCAGCAAGGTGACAGTGGTAGAGATGGTGGGGAGCTAAAGGAGAGTAACCCCAGAGACTGAGCAGCTCCGCCCTGCGATGTCCTTCCGGTTCTGTCTCTCCCCTCGGGCAGACTAGCCCTGGGTAAATGGAAAGAGAGAAGTGGTCAGTGTGCCATCCTTCAGAGCCTGGGCCTCGAGCCTTAGGGCTGACCTCTTCCTGGTTCCATCACTCACTGTTGATCTGGGGGAACACCCAATTCAGATCAGTGTGGTGGGGGGGTTTAGATGAAGGTGAAGCCGCAGAAGGAGCTTAGCAGGTATGAGGAGGGGGTCCAGGCCGGCTGTGCCAGCCCGGTGATCAGCTTAGAATGATGATCCGGATTCACCCTCATAATCCCAGGGTTTAGGACTCAGCCTCACCCCCAATCCCATCCCAGGAGATCATCCCTTCTGAGGGCTGATGCAGCCATTTATCCCCCTCATTTTTAAGTGCTCAGAGTAACCATCAAAGCATTTTAAAAATGAGTGTTTGCTACATGCAGAGAGTGAAGCTCAAAGACTAACGGAGCAAATCTGTGCACCCCAGGCTGTTCACACCTTTTCATTGTCCTTGTGGCACAGGGGATTGAACCGAGGGCCTTGTGCATGGTAGGCAAGCACTCTACTACCTAGCTGCATCCCTAGCCATCTTTAAATTTTACTTTGAAACGAATTAGGTATATACTATTTATATGTAAAATATTATATGTTATATATTTTTGGTTTTTTGAGACAGGGTTTCTCTGCGTAGCCTTGGCTGCCCTGGACTCTCTTTGTAGACCAGGCTGGCCTTGAACTCACAGAGATCTGCCTCATAGAGATCCGCCTGCCTCTGCCTCCCCACGTGCTGGGATTATAGGCGTGTGCCACCACACCTGGCTCAAATTTTATATTTTTTATTAATTCTTTGAGAATTTCATACAATGCATGTTGAGTCTTTTCATCTTTGCCAACTCTCCCATATCCACCCTCTTCACCCTCTCCTCTCTAAGCACTACCCCCAGCTTTGAGTTGTCTTCCTGTATTTCTTTTATTTTATTTTTCAGTTGAGGCCAGTTTGTACTGTGCTTCTGCCCTGGGGAGCAGCGTCTGCCCTGTAGGGTGGCCCACCGACCAGGGGGTATGATCACTCCGGAAAACAGCAGAAATTTTTAAATTGACTTATTTGATTGTGTGTGGGCATTTTTGCCTGCATTCGTGTCTGTGCACCACATGTGTGGAGTGGCCATGGAGGCTGGAAGAGGGCATTGGACCCCTGGAAGGAGAGTTGCAGATGGTGGTGAGCTGCCCTGTGGGTTCTGAGTTTGAATCCAGGTCCTCTGGAGAGTACACACTCCCTCCCTCTTGTACAAGGCATGTGGCCACCCAGTTCCTTACCTTGGACACACACACCCTCCTTACACACTGCACCTCACGACCGTGGGCCTCAGCCAGGCTGCACGCACACCGCCACTCTTTGAACAATGCTTTAAGTTTCTTCACCTCTAACAACTATCAGGTAGTTTATTCAAATGTATTCCCAAAGGGACTGCAGAGCTGCCTCAGCTGTTAAAGGCCAGGCTTATGATAGTAAGAGTTTTTCAAAAAGACAGGTATATTCCCAACACATCTGAGTAGAAAAAAGAAAAAAGGCGGATCCAACCTGAAATGGTTTGGGGGTGTGTGCCACACTCAGGTAAAACTGTATCCTTGAGTAAACTTTTTACAGAGAATCCCTTATTTGTTAGCTTATGTATAACTGATTAAAATCAAGTGAACTATGGGAAGGGGCATGTGAAAAATAATGTGACCCAATCTGTTAATCAAAACAGAGAGCTGCTTTTAATTGTGCACTTCAGTGACCAAACTCCTTCCTTGAACCCCATATGAGGAAGCCTCAAGTCATAATTGGGGCCTTGGACAGTTTCTCCCTCCTGTGGACCACTGATCCCTTTTGGTGTATTTCTTTCTGCTCTATACCATTGGCTTTGCTTTTGAATAACATTCCCTTGCTACTTTGCAAATCTGTGCCAGCCCTTACTTGAATCAGAAGCCTGGGACCTGGAAAAACCCAACCCTGACCACCAGGAACAATCCCATGGTTTGAAGCCTGTACTCTCCATGTGTATATTCACAAAAGTGTGTCATTTTTACAAAATTATTCATTATGTATACAGTGTCCTGCTTGCACACCAGAAGAGGGCACCAGATCTCATTATAGATGGCTGTGAGCCACCATGTGGTTGCTGGGAATTGTACTCAGGATCTCTGGAAGATCAAGCAGTGCTCTTAACCTCTGAGCCATCTCTCCAGCCCAAAATTATGTAATTTTAATGTGTGTGCTTTAGACATCTGTCTAAATGACGTTCCTTATCCCCCTTTGTGTGCAAGCCTTAAAGTTTTAGGTATCCGTGGTTTTACATAGCTCTGTTTTCCTCTAGTGGGCATCTGGGCTGCTTGCAGTTTTCTGTAATAAAGTAAAAGCTGCAACTGGCCATTCTATAAATGCCTTCTTGGCACGCATGAGGCTGGGTCCAAGAGCAGAAAACTAGAAGGGAATTTCTGGGTCATGAAATAGGTGCCTCTAGATTTTACTGATTGTTGCCAAAATGTGTTGTGCCAATTGAAATGCCATTCTCTTCGGATTTATTCACCTTCTTTATCTCCCAGCCACCACTGATGTGGACGCTGCTCCTGCTGGTCTCCTTGGACACCCTTCCTCAGCTCTCTTCTCCCCCGCCCCCTTTCTTGAGATAGGGTCTCACTGTGTAGCTCTGCGCCTGTGCAGCTCATTGGCAGCTCTCTTCTCCCCCGCCCCCTTTCCTGAGACAGGGTCTCACTGTGTAGCTCTGCGCCTGTGCAGCTCATTGGCAGCTCTCTTCTCCCCCGCCCCCTTTCCTGAGACAGGGTCTCACTGTGTAGCTCTGCGCCTGTGCAGCTCATTGGCAGCTCTCTTCTCCCCCGCCCCCTTTCCTGAGACAGGGTCTCACTGTGTAGCTCTGCGCCTGTGCAGCTCATTGGCAGCTCTCTTCTCCCCCGCCCCCTTTCCTGAGACAGGGTCTCACTCTGTAGCTCGGCGCCTGTGCAGCTCATTGGCTGGCCCAGAGACTGCTGTGCAGACCAAGCTGGCCTCAAATTTACCAAGATCTGTCTGCCGCTGCCACCCATGTGCTGGGATTAGGGAATGGGCTGCCACGCCCAGCTGTTTTTTGCAATCTTCGAGTCTTCAGTCAGAACGCTTTTCTAGCAAACAGAAAAGACCGTGCCAGCGCTTTCCCAGTCTCCACATTTCAACATGGCATTTGGCTTCACCTTGTTTCTAACACACTAACATTCATGTCACCATCATCATCACGTGTCGTCACCATCAGCACATGTCGTCACCATCACCATCAGCATGTGTAGTCACCATCACCATCACGTGTCGTCACCATCATCACATGTAGTCACCATCATCATCTCATGTTGTCACCATCACCATCACGTGTCGTCACCATCATCTTGTGTTGTCACCATCACCATCACGTGCAGTCAGCATCACCATCACGCGTCGTCACCATCAGCTCGTGTCATCACCATCACCATCACGTGTCATCACCATCACCATCACGTGCAGTCACCATCATCATCTCATGTCGTCACCATCATTTTGTGTTGTCACCATCACCATCACGTGTCATCACCATCATGTGCAGTCACCATCAGCATCACGTGTCGTCACCATCAGCACGGTTTAGAGTTTTGTTTTGTGTTCTTTGAGATAGGGTCTTATGTGTCTCAGACTGGACCGGAGCCCTAAGAATGACCTTGAACTTCTCCATCTCCACGTGCTGGGGTTACAGGTGTGTGCCGCTACCCTTCCTTTGTGGGAACAGAACCCGGACTTCCTGCAACTAGGTCCGTAATCTTTTTCCTCTCAGTCTCTACCAACTGAACTACATTGCCAGAGCTGACCGATGTATTTATACATGTCTCTGTTCACCACTTCTGCTGGCATTACACTCTTTCCTTTCTATGAAATAGATCTGTTTGTAGCATGTCAGTGAAAGTCGTTGGTTGGTAATTATTCTTGGGCTTTCTTAAAATGCTGTATTTTATGTTATTCTCCTTAAATGGACATTAGGTGGTGTCTTGGGGTTTCATTGCTATGGAGAGACACCAGGACCAAGGCAGCCCGTCTAAGGCTAACTTGGGCCTGGCTTACAGTTCGGAGGTTTAGTCCAGGATGGTCATGGTGGAAAGCATGGCAGCACACAGGCCGACAAGGTGCTGGAGCAGGAGCTGAGAGTGCTGGATCAGCAGGCAGCAGGAAGCTTCTGAAGGCAGCCAGGAAGCTGGGAGGATGCTCTCCTTCCACACTGGGCAGAGCGTGAGCATGGACACCTCAAGGCCCACCCCCCCAGTGACACTCTTCCTGTAACAAGGCCACACCCACTCCAGCCAGGCCACACCTAAGAGTGGGCATAAATTTTTTTCTTGGCCTTTTTGTTTCGCTGTTTGTTTAGTTTTGTCCTGGGGCGGGCTCTGTAGTCCAGGCTGGCCGTAAACTCTGGGGCTGGCTCTGCGGGTAGAGTACATTGTAAGCTGAGCTCTGCCTTTGGATGCCCCCACCGGAGTCCACTTAAAAGGCCACGCATGGCAGCCTACAGCCAAAGCTCCAGCCCTGGGAGACGGAGGCGCAGAACCCCGGGTGCTGCCCGGCCAGTCGAGCCAAAATTGCAAGCTCTGGGCTCAGTGAAAGATACTGAGCGCAGAGAAAACACCTAACAAACACTGCCTCGTTTACACACACACACCGCTACCTGCAACTGGAACAACAGGTACTTTTCCTTCTGGCTGACTTTAAGATCTTTCTCTCAGAGCTGGAGAAATGGCTTGGAGGTTAAGAGAACCTGAGTTCAGTTCCCAGCACAACACGGTGGATTCCAACCATCTGTAGTGGGATCTCAATGCAGGCAGAACACTGTCTACATAGTAAATAAATCTGAAAAAAGGAAGAAATAAGGTCTTTCTTTCTCTTCGTTTCTATAGTTTTACCACCCAAGTGAGTTCAGGATTTTTCAACCTGAGGACTTACCTTTGAGTCTGAAAAATTCTCAGGATCATTTTTTTTTTTTTTTTAATATTACATTTCTCTTACCTCTTACTTGCTCAACCGTTTAGCAGGTCTCATTCTCCCTCAAGTCTTCTTCATTTATTTGCATTTATTATTATCATTTATGCAGTGTTCTGCCTGCATGTGAGCCTGAAGGCCAGAAGAGGACACCAGCTCTCACTATAGATGGTTGGGAGCCACCAAGTGGTTGCTGGGAGTTGAACTCAGGGCCTTTGGAAGAGCAGCCAGTGCTCTTAAACTCTGAGCCATCTCTCCAGTCCCATCCCTTGAGTCTTTTTACTATCCTTTCATAGTTCCTCATATTATTTTCCTACTCGCTCACATTTCTGAATGATTTTTATTAACTCTGTCTTTCAGTTCACAAATTCTCTCTAACCTGTTTGGCACATTGTTTCATGCCCCACCCCATTTTTTGACAGGCCTGAAGTGCCTCCTGTAGCTGCCGTGACCTTGAATGTCCCTTGTTTCCACTTCCTGATGCTGAGATTACAGACGTGCGCCCTCCGTGGCCCCACGTGTGCCAGGCAAGCACTCTAACTGAGCTACAGTCCTGGCCCTCTTTCAGACGGGTAGAGGGACACACAGAGGGTGAGGGTACTCTGCCTGGGCGGTCCCCAGCAAGCAGGCAGCACACAGAGGTTACGGCGAAGGACGGGCTGCAGGTGCTGCGAGGTGTCGGGTTGTCTGACAGCCTTTCCGTTATTTCTAATTCATTACTCGACATTTCTCTACACGTATCCAATATGTCTGGATCATATACTCCCCCACACACCCCACAACATGCCCCCGCCTTCGTGTCTTTCACATTTTTTTATACCGCGAATTAATGTTGCCGGTGTGTGCTCAGGTTCGAGCCTGCACTGGCAAATGGGACGCCCACCAGGGGCTCCCGGCCAGACTCCCCTTCCCCAGGAGCCAGCCGCTCCTCAGCCAGGTGTGGGGCCGGGCGAGCAACCACCCAAACGCCTGTGGCAGTGCCTGGGGTAGTCCGGTCTGTAGGCAAACAGGCAGCTGGCTGCATCCTAGCGTGGCCAGTGTGTTCTGTACTTGTTTAGAAAAAGTAGGAGAGGCTGGGAAATTCTACACAAATCACCGTATTTTGTTGACTTCTTCAGTAGGTTTCTCTCTCCTGTTCACCCTCTTCCTCCTCCTCTCTTTCTCCCTCTTTTATTTCTCTTTCTTTCTTTTTAGTGAAATCCCCCCCCAACACATACACTCACCCTGGTTCACTGACACATTGCTCTTTCTTGCTTCTGTGTAGTTAGGTGGCATTTGTAGGAATTTCAAGATTTGGGAACCAGATTCTCAAGTTGTTCTTTTGAGAGGTTCCAGCACCAGCAGGCTTCCCTCATCCACCCTGAAGGATGCCCAGAGACCACGCCTGTCCAGCTGGACCATGCGGAAACAACAGGATATACAGAGTAAGGTATATGTAGGCTGAGAGACAGCTGGCCATCAGATCCTTTACCCAGACCTCTGGCAAGAACAGAAAGTATATGTGGCAGCTAGCCAAGGGGAAAACAGAAAAGGACAAATAGGGCTCGTCCGGGATTTGAACCCGGGACCTCTCGCACCCTAAGCGAGAATCATACCCCTAGACCAACGAGCCACTGGTAGTTTCCTCTGGCCAGATGTGTCCTGCCTGCCACATCATTAGCTGCAGTTGTGGTTCCTAGGAACCGCTTTTCTGCTATTCCTCTCAGGCTGGCTCCCGGCCCAGGCAGGCAGCTCTCCAGCAGGCCTGGTTCCTGGGCTCTCTCCTGCCCTCCTCAGCCACTAGGCCACTCCTCCACACAGGGCTCATCCTTCCAAATGCATGGTGGAAGACGGGCCTCAGCAGGCACCTCCGCTCCGGGTGGCCCTGGGGATGAGTGGGCCTGTCTAGGAGTTCTTGGCATCAATTCCAATTCTTCCTCAGCTCCTGGTCAGGCCACCAGGAAGAGGTTCTTCACACCTGGTAAATTCCTGGCATCCCGGGTGCTGGACCCAGCTCCCCCTTGCCTTGTTAACTTACCGTTTCTCCTTACAAGAGCAGGTCCCAGTGGTGCCCTGAGGGTGGGGAGTACCTCGCAGAAGAGTGGCCACTTACTGCCGCAGGCCAGGCCTGCGCTCTCTGCTTTACCAAACTGTTAACCTTGGGACAGCCGGGGCCCTCACTGCGCCTGGTTCAGGAATGCTGCCTCTCGCCTGGCGTCAGCTTCTGCCACCATCTTTAAAGGCAAGCCACACAGCTCCCCAGACTTTAGAAAACTGGAGACAGGAGGAACACAGCCTCACCTACCTAAACCGCTTTCCCCACACCAGCCAGCCCCGCCCTGAGATCCGGGGAAGCTGCCACAGGTCAACCCTGACACAGGTTTTCACCTCAGAGAGAGCAGGAGAGATTCTGAGGCCAGGCTGTGGCACAGCCTTCAATCCGAGGCTCTGGAGGCTGATGCCAGCATGGACTACACAGCAAGGTTCAGGCCATGTGGGCCTACACAGTGAGACCCTGTCTCAGGGAGAAGAGGAGGAGGAAATAGTTAATAAATACTAGAATACAAGAGCCAACTCTGAGTGACTATAACCCTAAGACGTAGAGTCAGGTTACCCCAAATATTTTCCAGAGTGGTGACGGTTTCATGGTTATAGAACAAGAGTGCCATAATCAGAGTCCTTTTCAAGGCTGGACTGTCAGGTAGGTGGGTCAGAACAAGAGGGATCTCTGCTGCGGTTTCAGCTGCTGTCTGACAACATAGTTTCTGGATGGGGGAGCTGGTGGTCAGCTAATACACCCCAAAATGTTCCTTGGGAGAGCCACAAAGACACCAGGTCCCACACACAGGTGGGCAATGAATGGCTATTCCTGTGGACGAAGACAGCCCAAGATGGCTTCCATCCAGATCTGCAGCACTTCACAATGACTAAATTCTTAGTCCAGTGCTCTCCCAGCTGAGCTGCTGTGGCATACAGTTAGGGAATTCTGTGCCGCTGACCAGACTCAGAACCTTTCACATAGGCGTAGGGTGTTTCTGAGAACACTGACGTGAAGACAGCCCGTAGCGGTCTTTACAGATGGGCCCGAGGGTGGTGTGGACGAGCCGATAGGTGGGAAGGACCCCCGAAGAGTGTGAGGGGTGAGGTCGTGGCTCAGATGGCCAGGTAGGAGACTCAGTGGTGTCAGCCGGGCCTATGCCACACCCTGTAAGGACCGCTGAATTCTCATGCAATTGTGCCTGTAGTGGCCAGGAAGCAGAGGCCTATGGGGGAATGAATGAATGTCTCAGGCCTCTGCACACCCAAAAGAGATGACAAGGAAACAGGTTGGGGGAGTCCTGAGAAGAACCCCAGCTGTGAAGAACCAGTACCGGCCTCCCTTCTGGGACCTGACTAGCCAGCGTCCCTTTGCTCCGGGCCTGTAAAGTCTTATTGCCACTCAGGAGCGTCTGTGCCATGCAGGTGACGCTGCCGATTAGTCATGGCCGGGGGAAGGGCTCATCTGTCCTCAAACTAGAGAGGCTTTTCCTGTAGCTTCCAACCGCCTTATAAATAAATAAAGTACACTCGGCACGTCCGTCCGTGGCCTCGGCAAACGTTTGCTAAACTGTGCTCCCTGGTGGGTGGGTCAGGGGCAGCCGTGCTCCTGTGCTTTGCGGTGAGAGAGGGCTCCGAACTGGGGGCAGGCTTGCTCTTCTCCGCGTGGCCTCTCTGGTGCACCGTTCTGGACACCAAATGCAGTCGGTCTCACCGCTGAGGTCACCAGCAGCCTTCCAGGTTTTCCAACGCTTCCTGCAGGCCGGAGGGCGGGGGTGGGGGTGGGGGAGAGG
>REGO01000325.1:254250-303081 GCA_010120015.1 Rhombomys opimus | reverse complement strand
GGATGGGGATGGAGGGCGGGGTGGGGGATGGGGATGGAGGGCGGGGTGGGGGATGGGGTGTGGCGGGGAGGATGGAGAGAGACGGGGGGACGGGCAGAGGGGGCGCGGGAGCTCGGAGGTTGAGGGGGAGTGCCCCGGTAGAAACTCTGCCGTCGGTTAGCGCCAGGATAAGGCGGCTGCGACCTCAAGCCACGCTGTAGGATTCCAGGCCCATCACTGTTCACGCGTTCCTACGCCAAAGGAGCCACAGCCAGAACTTTCTCGAGCCTCGTGGGTTTCCGGAGTTCCGCCTCACCCGGGCCTCTGGCTTCTGCGCCGAGTCCTCGGTGTGACAGAGATGCAGTTGTGTCTGCCGTTGAGGGCTGTTTATCGGGTCCTGCCAGCGCTTGGCTGTGAAGGGCCCCAGAGAGGCTCTCTTCTCCGTCACAACCCCGACAATGGTGGTTTCGCCCCGGCTTACCCTGCGCACTTGGCTGTGTAAATGAGCAGCTTCTAGGCCCCTGGACAGCGAGTTCACGGGGTGATGGGATTGCGCTGTCAGACTCCTGGTTGTCTTTTGTCCCTGCTTTTGATTCATGGCTTCTTGCCGGTGCCCCACGTTCCTCCAAGTCTCCCGCAATCTATTTCGGAGCAAGTCTGAGAACCTGGGCTGGAGACGTGTCTCAGAGGTTAAGAGCAGTCCTGCTGGCTGCTCTCCCAGAGGTCCCGAGTTCAATTCCCAGCAACCCATGGTGCTCATAACCATCTATAATGAGATCTGGTGCCCTCTTCTCGGGTGCAGGCAGAATGCTGTATACATAATACATTAATAAAAAAATCTTTTAAAAAATAGTCTTTGGGCCCTTAATGAGAAAAGAAGAAAAATCCCGAAATGGTTAAGAAAACATCCCCCTTTCCTGGGATGCAGAACATTGAGGATGTACACCTAAATCAGTTGTTAGCAAGCAGAGGGGAGGCGGTTCTATTTTTTTAGGGAAGATGAGTCCCATGGAGGTCAGAGAAACTGAGAAAGCACGGAGGGTCAGGGAAAGCATATAACAAGTAGAAATGAAGGCAGCTTTTAAGGAAGGAAGCAGGGATTCAGCAGTTAAGAGCTTGCTGCTCTGGCAGTGGCTCAGAGTTCCATTCCTAGCACCCACACTGGGTGGCTCACACCAGCTCTCTGCAGCTCCATCTGCAGGGGTCTGACATACTCTTCAGCCTCTGCTGGCACCCAAATGCACATGTGAACACTAATCTTTAAAGAAAGGAAAAGCATCCCCAAGAATGAGGGTGGGCTGGTGAGCCAAGGAAGAAGCCAAAAGCCAGGGCCTCCAATTCTACCACAGTCTTCCTCCTTTGTCTCAGGTCCTCTCCTCAGACTCTGTCCCCTATTGCATGGCCTCAGGGTCTCCAGAGGCGTCTCTGCCTGATGACAGTGAGAATGTGTGCTTTTGCTGATACTCTTTTGGCTGAGGTCTCATTGGGTCATCTGTCCTAACTGGGTCTGGGTTCCTCCCAATTTGGGTCCGTTCTCTCCTCCCAACCCCTCTGACGTCGACAGGAACTGCCCGAGCAGGTATCTGGATGTCAGAGAGGCCAGGGAGGTGCCTGCTATTAGCCTTGCTTTAGGAGTAAGAAGCTGAGGTGTCTTGAATCCATGACAGAGCCACGTACAGCCGCTGAGACTGACTTGCAGAATGCTGGTTGAGTTGTGACATGCCCTGTGGCCTTTGGCTCTGTCCTCAGGCCCTGCCAAGTGGTTTCTGGACCCTCAGGTGGATCTTTCTAGTAATCTCTGTAGGATCCCACCTGTGCGTGAGCATCTGTGTGGGGTACCTGTGTGTGGGAATGTCAGTCTTCCCAAAATGGCTGGCTATTCTCCCTCCATTGCTTTTGACTTAGGATTGCTACAAATATCCTGGTCAGGCTAGGTTCTGGCTTTGTGGTTTTTGTTTTTTTTTTTAATGATTTGTTTATTTTTATTTTGTGCGTTTTGCCCAAATGTGTGTCTGTGTGAGAGTGCCAGGTCCCCTGGAACAGGAGTTAAATACAGTTGTGAGCTGTCATGTGGGTGCTGGGACTTGAACCAGGGTCCTCTGGAAGAGCAAACAGTGCTCTACACTACTGAGCCATCTCTCCAGCCCCTGGGTTTTGTCTTTTGTTCAAAGAGGTTTTTTTAACTGTATTTTTGTTATTTCAATTATGTTTATGGCTGTTGTGTGTTCTCAGGCTAAGGTTGAGAGCAGCACCAGTCTGCGCATGTAAATATTTAAAAGGCAGTCTGACAACATTTGGTACATTCAGTGAAACAACGGCAGTTTTGGCTAGAGCCCATGACCTCCCATGGCTTTTGGAAAGCAATCTTGCAAAAAGACTCTCGGTGCCGGGTGAATTCCCTCCCGGGGACCAGGCCTTAAATCTGAGGGAGAAGTGCCTGGTTGCTCCTGTGACTCTTGTGCCGTTATTGTACTGGCGGGCACATCCGGCACGCAGGCATTGCAGCTTCTAGGGTTCACTACTGGATAAAACTGACTCCCCCACCCCCTCCCCCTGCCAGAGCCTGTACAGCACCTGCCGGCACTATAAAAGCTAGCCTGCAGAGACGTTTTCAGGGAGGTCTCAGCTCCATTTCTCTTACGACACAAGCGTTCAGCAATAGTGTCTTCCATCTAGTCACGGCGGCAACCGAGAGCAATGGCGGCAGCTTCCATTATTTCAGGGACCCTGGGGCCTCCCTGGCCAGTGACTTGTATGAAGGTATCTCATGTAATCATATAGTTCGTTTAATAATCATTTAGTCTGGTGGCAGAATCGTTCACTGTGCAGAATGTCTGTGTTCAAACTCCCTCTAAAAAGTCCTATTTTTTTTTTTTAAAGTCCTATTTTTAAGTTTAAAAAAAACAACAACATGTGAGTGTTTTGTATGTACGGGCACTGTGTGCTTGCCCTGTGCCTGCGGGAGCCAGAAAAGATCTCCTTGGAACTGGAGTTCGTCAGTTGTAAGCCACCATGTGGGTGCTGGGAACCAAACCTGGGTCCCCTGTCAGAGCAGCCAGAGCTTGCTGGGGGAAGCATGTCTAAGCTTCTGCCTTAGAGCCTTACCGTCTGCCATCCCTCTCTGTTTTCTGTGAGGTTGGGTGAGGCCAGCAGGAAACTGACTCCTGGGGTCCGTTACCTAACCGCGAACCATTTATTCAGAACAGTTTTTCTCTTCTGTTCTGGTAGAAAATAAGTCTAACCAAGAAGCAGCTTCAGGGAGCCTGAAGCTGAAGGAGGAGATGCGGAAGGTATGGCAGCATCTCCAACAAATATAGGCCAGGCTCGTCCAGGCCACAGGAAGCATGCTGACCCCACAGCACGCAGCCATGCTCCCCAGGTTTCTGACCCCAATCTCTTACCCTCAGAAGAACGCCATCAGCTTTGGGATTACGGAAGGTTTAGGTGGCCTGAGAAATCTCTAATCCTGACTTTGTCCTTGGGCGGCTTAGGATCATGCAGAGTCCTAACCTGTTCTTTAAAGAAGGGTGCTGTGGGAGGAGTGACAGGAGAAGAACCTGTGAGAGGGACAGGGAGGGCATCCCAAGATGTCAGGAGAGGACGACTTTTACCTGTTCCAGAACATCTCCTCGGTGGGGCCCTGGGACGGGCCTCAGTACCACATCGCTCCTGCCTGGGCCTTCCACCTCCAGGCAGCCTTCATGGGCCTAGTCTTCTTCTTGGGGACCCCGCTCAACGCCATAGTGCTGGTGGCCACGCTGCGTTACAGAAAGCTGCGGCAGCCCCTCAACTACATCCTGGTCAATATCTCCCTCGGGGGCTTCCTCTTCTGCACCTTCTCTGTCTTCACCGTCTTCATCGCCAGCTGTCACGGGTACTTCCTCTTTGGCCGCCATGTTTGTGCTGCGGAGGCCTTCTTGGGCTCTGTGGCAGGTACTGCAGGCGACCGGGCTAGGGAGAGGGCCCTTGATGACGCTGAGTAGTTTGACCAAAATGGGATGTGTGAGCACCAAGCTCCACGACAGCTCTCTGGACTTGCTCAGTTATGTCTGTGTTGCACTGCAAGCCAGGGGAGGCTGTCTACCCTGTGTGTGCTTCTCACGTTTGCCACAGGTCTAGTGACAGGATGGTCGCTGGCTTTCTTGGCTTTAGAGCGCTACATCGTCATCTGTAAGCCCTTCGGTAACATCCGCTTCAACTCCCAGCACGCACTGATAGTCGTCCTAATGACTTGGCTCATTGGTATCGGGGTGTCCATCCCACCCTTTTTTGGCTGGAGCAGGTGAGCATGGGGTGATGGTCTGGAGTGGGGAGAGATTGGGCATGACCTTGTACTCGGACCTGAGCCGGAGTGAGGAAAAGGCACCCGGAGCCAGCAATGTTTACCCTGCAGTTGGAAAGTCTGCCGTCTCTCTCGGCATTCTCCTAACGGGGGAAGCTCCTCCAGGAACCCCAGACCCCACTCTGCTAGCTCTCAGCGAGAACCCAGCCTGAGCCCGTGGGCCTTTCCAGGTTCATCCCTGAGGGCCTGCAGTGCTCCTGTGGCCCAGACTGGTACACTGTGGGCAGCAAGTACCGAAGCGAGTACTACACCTGGTTCCTCTTCCTCTTCTGCTTCATCGTACCCCTCTCCCTCATCTGCTTCTCCTACTCGCAGCTGCTGAGGACCCTCAGAGCTGTGAGTAGCTTCTGACAGGGTCAGGTAGGAGTAAGCGAGGAGGCTCCAGGGGATGGGGTGTGTGTCCACTCTAGGATATCTATGCTCAAATCAGCATATGTGGAGATAGGAGCGAGAGAGGGGAAGGGGCGCATGAAACAGAATGAAACACTGTGCAGTTACAACTCAGTGGTGGGGCACAGGGGTGAAGGACTGGGCCGTTCCCAGCACAAGAGGCCGTGGGGGAAGGAGTGAAAAGGCCAGGAGAGAAGCAAAGCTCAGGCAGCAGAGCCAGCGAGTCTCCCAGAGGGTCCAGGCTCTGTCAGCTGAGGCCAGGAGAGGAACTTCACCCTCGTGCTCAACTCCAGGTGGCGGCTCAGCAACAAGAGTCAGCTTCCACCCAGAAGGCTGAGCGGGAGGTCAGCCACATGGTGGTGGTGATGGTGGGGTCCTTCTGTCTGTGCTACGTGCCCTACGCCGCCCTGGCCATGTACATGGTCAACAACCGGAACCACGGGCTGGACTTGCGGCTCGTCACCATCCCCGCCTTCTTCTCCAAGAGTTCATGTGTCTACAACCCCATCATCTACTGCTTCATGAATAAGCAGGTAAAGCTGTCTACATTCCCATGAGGTCCTAGACTATTAGACCCTGGCTCTTCCTCTGCTGGCAACTTCTAACCCAGAACCCTGGACTCCACACAGGGCTTCTAGAAGAGGCAAACCACAGAAACAGCCAAGCATGCCAGGATGCTCTCAGTGGGCACACGAGGGCAGAGCGCAGCTCCTAGAACACTAGAACAGGGGAGGCCAGAGCTCCATTGTTCTAAGGTGGGCTGGAGTGGGAGACTGGGGACTGAACACGGGCCTTTCACAGGCTAGGCAGACTCTTTATCACCGAGTTATATACCCCTATCCTTAGGTTCTCTGTCTTGCTGGAAAGTAGTAACAACATGAACTAAAGCCAGAAAGCTTTTTTTTTTTTTTAAGGAGGGTTAAACTATGTAGCCCTAGGTATCCTGAAACACTTAAAGAAACTAGGCTGGCCTTGAACTCAGCTTGCCTCTGCCCCGAACTGCTGGGGTTAAAAGGTGTGCAGCACTATGCATGTCCAGCCTTCTGCAAATTCTTAATGCAAGGTAGGGTGTAAGGGGTTTTCAGAGTAAGGATGACACCAACTCTTCCTTCCAGTTCCGGGCTTGCATTCTGGAGATGGTGTGCAGGAAGCCCATGACAGATGACGCAGACACGGCTGGCTCCCAGAGGACAGAGGTTTCTGCCGTCTCTTCTAGCAGAGTTGGCCCGCACTAAGGACCCCCAATCAGCCTTTTGGCAGCAAACAGAACGGCAGGTTTAAATTTCCAAATTCCCCAATATGATTCTAACCACTAACAATGCAGGGAAGATGGGAAGGGGACCGATGGAATTCTGGGGCGTCCTAAGTTTCATATTCCTGCTACTCTCTTCCTGTCAGCAAGGCCACAAAGGCCATTTCAACAGTCCCAGGTCCTACTAGGTGGCACCTTCTCCCCTGGAGGGCTGAAAGAGAAGGCTGTTTTCCCAGAACGTGAGCAACACTTTCCTTTTTTCCTCCCTCGCTGGGAAGCCGAGATGACAGACCCTGTGTCAGAATATGGCTGACACGGGCAGTGGGAAGAAAGGGCTGCAGACACCAAATAGCCACAGTGAACTCGAAACAAGTCTCTGTTGCTGCAGCCTGGGCGCTGGCTCCCACGGCCAGAGCAGCCCCAGCTCCCTCAACCAGCAAGCACCATTCCGGGTGTTCTCCCCTCCGCTTGGCTGTTCTAGGTGTAGCTAGGTCTCCCCTCCGCTTGGCTGAACGGATGTATCCATTTAAAGCTATGCACTGATTAAAGTTAGCGGTTTAATCCCCGATGTCCTCAAAATGGATTTGCATGTTTCAGTACCATTTATAAATCAAACCCAAGTGCTAAAAACATAATTATTCCACTCTCCCTACACCTGCTGCTCCTGGAAAATGAGCAGAGTGCCTTTGAAATGAAAACTAAGATACATGTGTGTTCAGTTATAGCCAAGAAAGGCTGGGTCAGTATCAGGCACTGGAAAGCAGGAAAGTCATAGCTGCGAGAAGAAACCAGAAACCTCAGGATCAGAAAAGGACGGAGCACGAGGGAGAAGGCAGCGCTTCCTCTCTGGCTGGGAGACATGGTAGGCCTTCTGCAAAAGACCCTTTTCTGTGACATTTTACAACACAGAATTCTAAGCTACAATCCCATTTCTTCCTTGCTTTTTGGTTTCTAATGATTTATTTTTACTTCATGTGCACTGGTGTTCTGCCTGTATGCGTGTCTTTGTGAGGGTGTCAGAAATCGACCCCAGGTCTTCTGGAAGAGCAGTGCTTTTAACTGCTGAGCCATCTCTCCAGCCCCTTCTTGGTTTCTTGAGACAGGGTCTAACTACATAGCCCTGGCTGGCCGTGAACACAGTCACACTTCTAAGAGAGAGAAGACGCGCACACCTCTGATGAATGTAAACAGCTTTATTCAGAAACAGATAGGTACCTGTTTGCATTACAGAATACGAAACTTGGTTTACACTCTATAAAAAAAGAACCAATACTCAAATTCAAGAGAGCTTAACATTCACAGAGCATACCCTATGGACGTGCAGCCATTGCTCACTGCCTCAGACTTGATTTAAACCAGAAACCCAAACCCCAACCCTGTGTGGGGCTCGTGGAGATGAGAGCACACTTGGTGCCGCTGAGCGGCCCTGTCCAGAATATGCCGTCCTAGCACCTGTGGCCTGCTGCTTGAGTGTGTGACTTCCTGCCAGTGTCAGGCTCTGTGCACCTGGTGAGCTGGCTGGAAGGCCCTCTTGCCACACAGGGTCTGGTGCAGCCGTCCTCAGCCAGGGTTGGTGGCAGTAACACCTCTGGTCTCCTTAGCAACAGAGTCGAGGCTCTGGAAGGCAGAGGATGGTCACTACTCCTTCACTGGGGTTAAAACGGCTGGGTGAACTACCCCACACCGGGCTCTTTACCACACCAAGCAGCCCACTCAGCGCGACTGTGGAAGACCAGAGGGTAGGTCCAGGTTCAGATGTGACCATCACCCAGCACCACCTGAATGGATTATTCAGAGATATAGGAAATAATACAGATTATACAGACATATATTTATCTTAGTAACCTGAGGGTTAAAGACTTGGAGTACAATAATTCTTAGGAGGCCCATCAGCAAGAGTCTAAAAAGTGGGTAAATGGAGCTAGCAACAGATTTTTTTTTTTTATAAGGATGGCAACCTGATGACCCATGACCCTGACCCTCCTACCCACCTTTTTATGTCAGAGAGAAAAGGGGATAGATGATAAAATCGGCTAAAGACAGGAAGGGTGAGCAGTGGTCCTCAAACCAAAGCGCCCCTCTGTAGGTCCTTCTGTCCTTGAGTCACAGCTCAAGCTCTGGTAAACAGAGGCCTGGTAGAGAGTGGTCTGCATTCTGAGGTATGAGGATCCCTGGTCAATCAGCAGCAAGGAGGCTTTTAGAAACCAGCCCACAGGGTAAGAACACTGCAACCAAGCTTGTAACTAACACTGTGATGTATCTGCTGTCCACCAGAGAAAAGGAAGGGAGGAATCCCCCTGGATCAGGGTAAATGCTTCCATGTGAGGTGCCCAAATCATTGACCTTATGGTTTCATAATCGAATTTCCATTCAGTGGTCAATTTTCCTGTTCAAGGCACTTTCAATGGCATGACTGGAAAAAGAGTCAATTTTAACAGCAGTAAAAACCAAGACTAATTCTTTGGAAGGCGTGGACGGGACTACAGTGACTTCAAAAGGTGCACAATAGGAGTAAAATGCATGCCCTGCACACAGTTTTTTCCTTTCGTTTCCCAGCTGTTTCTAGATGGAAAAGCTCTGCGAAGAGCTGGAAATAGCCCTCAGAAGAGATCACACACGCATCTTGATTGACTTTAACACAGTGGCCCTAATTCTCCCACCGCAGCTGTGCTTGACAGAATTAGCAAACAGCCAGTCCTAAAGGGGGAAGGATGAAGTCAGGTTGCGTCAAGCCTCGTTACAGCACAGGGTCCACCCTTTGCCCGGGTGATGGCAGGCTCGGGGGCTGGGCCTGTGGCAACCAAACAGCTGCATGTGAACCGAGACTTCCATCAGATAAGAAAAAGCATTATCTCTAAACATAAATCATGGAGTTCATGATTTTCCTTTCTTTCCTCTTCTCAACATTTTTTTATTGATCTCAGGCTTTTAAAAAAATTAGTTAAGTGAGAATTATAAAAAAACATGTGGTAAGGGGTTGGGAAAGAGTAAAGGCTACTGTCTGCCTACAGGTGTGGGCGAGGAGCTCTATCCTTCATGTACACTCCCAACCAGAGGACAATAGAAAAATAAACACACCATGCTATGCACTAGACAAAGTGTAACCTACACACACAGGTGTCCTACTCAGGTGTTCCTTAGATGCATGGGTCCCTCCGGTCCTCAGAAGGGACAGGAATGGGGACGGGATGATTTTCATTATCTCAATATGCCTTTTCATGTCTTAAAAAAGTTTGTAATAACAGTCTCAGTAGCGCAAACAATTTCAGGTGAACCAGAGCTGTAAAAATAAATTATTTGGAAGAAATGTAGGCTCCTCTGTCTGCAGCTCAGAACTCATCGTGCCGTACTAAGGCCTCCCCGAAATCTGTGGCCTGGCTGCCCACAAATAAATCATACTTGTCGACAATCTCCTCCTTGGTGAGCTTGCCATCCTGGAAACAGAGCGGACAACAGTGACATGTCTCCTTGCATTCCAAATTCAAAAAGACTGCCCTAAAACAGCAACAACTCGAGACTGTCGCTAGTAACTAACAGTCCTAGTTCCCTCTCCACGCAAACACATCATCCACTATCCCCCCTTCATACACACGCGCACACAGTTGACTCTTCTCAGCAGTCAAGTCACCAGTGAGTAGGACTACAATTCAGTGGTAAGGTGCTTGCCTAGCATTGAGGTCCTGGGTTTGAGCCCTGTACTAGGAAAGCTGGACAGAAAGGTTGTTCAAGGCTAGTCTGGGCTACAGGAGATTCTATCTCAAAGGAGAAAGTCAGAAGTCCCTAGAAAGACTTTGGGCATCGCCAGGCTGCTCGAGCCTGGAGTGACGTACCTTGTTCTGGTCTGACTCATAGACCAGATGCCTGGCTTCTGCCTCTGCGTGGTCATAGTCAGAAGGGAGGATCCAGTCCTTGGTCTCCTCCTTGTCCATCTTCCCATCTCGGTTCTTATCTCGAAACTCAACAAACTGCTCTCGCTCTGTCTTCACCCACTCTGGCTCATCAGCATTTCCATCATGGCTGTACATATCACCTGTGTGCAAACGTTTGACAACGAAGAATCAGCCTGTTCCCATGGCTGCCTTAGCCCTTCTTGGCAGCCTGCAGCAGCCACACAGCTCTTAGGCTGGAGAGACATTAGGAAGCACGGTGTTTGTCTTGTGGATTAACTGCTGATCTTTCAACAACTGCATTTCCAGCTGCTGACTGAGCAGCAGGAAAGTGAAGAGTTTGTATCTTTTCAAGCAAAAATAAGGAGGTGAAGTGGAAATGGGTGCTGCATGTATATTAAGCTCAGCACGTGGGAAGGCTGAGGTGGGAGTTCAAGGCTACCTTGGGCTACATGAGAACTTGTCTCAAAATAAAAAATAAGCAAGCTAATACCAACTGAGACCCCCTTGCTTACTGCACTGCATTTCACCCCAAGTGGTTACTTATAGTGGACCACTGTTTAAGGAGGTAAAGTTCTAAATTCTCAAGGAAACTTCCTGACTAGCTAACACCTACGTAAGTGCACTGTGCCAGTGGTCTTCGGTCACAACAAGCAAAGATGGACAATTTCAAGAGTACACTGAGAAAGGACAGGCATGAAAGAATCAAATTCCCAATTCTTAACTCCACATATATATTTTTAAAAACTTAACTGTCTAAGAATGTGGCATGGCTCTTAAGGCCTCTGCCCAGCGTCTGTCCCCCTTTCCTCGCCTGTAATGAAACGTAATCAAGTGTACGAAGCTCTAGAGATGAGTTACAAACATTGGTGTTGGTCTTGAGAAAGCAGATGGCCAGGAAAAGTGGTAATAAATGCTTTCACATGGCAAGAGGTTTCTAATTTTTTATGTGTAAAAAAACGAAACAAAACAAAACAAAAAACCACCAAAACCAAAACTGAGACTCGGAATTTTAGCCACGAGATCATTAAAAACAATTCTGATGATGAATCATACCACAAATTTTGGCATGTAACTAAAAAGCTGGGAGAACAAAGCAGCATGGCTGTCACAAAGGCTTCAGTACTTCCTCTTCTTAAAAAAGATTCTATTTGAAATTATGTGTGTGCGTGTGTGTGAGTCTGTGCAGCCTGCAGACTTCAGTATCAGGTTCTCTGGAGCTAAGTGGTGAGCTGTCCTAAATGGGTTCTGGGAACCAAATTTGGGTCCTCTGCAAGAGTAGCTTTAACCACTGAGCCATCTACTCAGGGTAGTGACATACAACTGTCATTTACAAATAGAAAGATACTTGAAAAAATTTAAGATACATTTGTTTTACATGAAAGCAACACGTGTACAGTAGGTGCCATTTTTGTTCCTGGTTTTGAGACAGCGTCTTAGTCCAGACAGGCCTCAAACTAGAGTTTCCTGCTTCAGTCTTCCAGGGCTGTGACCACCTGTCCAGCTATTCAGCTGTCTTTACATTTTAAGAGTAATTTCATCTGTGAGACACTTAAGACTAAGTTTTACTCTGGAAAACAAGCCTTCTAATATTTCAATCTAAATACATAATACACTTGAAAGTAATTATGTCAAGATAATTAAAACATTCAAAATAAAATGAATAAAGGAAAACCACAAGTTTGCAAAAAGTAAAAATAAATAAAATCCAAATAGTGGAGAATAGCTTATATTTTTATTTTCTCAAGACAACACTATTTCTTGTCCATTTTGTGACTGGTAAATGGGATGAACACCCCTACAAAGTTAAACAAAAACAACTGTAATCAAGGAGCGGTCACACTGCCAACCAAATACTGCATTTAAGAAATTATAGAGGGTTGGCTACAGCTGAGTGGCTTTGCCTACTATGCCAAAGCCCTGATTTCACCTCCAGCACCAGCATACTCATAAACAAAAATAAATGTTTCCAGTTTAATAACGGAAAAATGTGTAGAGTTTACATTTTGCCTCTATGTGTACACACACAACTGAAATCACTGTTTTCCCTTTAACAGCTAATGAATGCAGAAATAAGAATGAGCTGGACGTGGCGCCCACACCCCCGTCCCAGCACTCAGGAGGCAGAGCGAAACGGCCACTGACATTTACTGAGTGTTCACTGCATTGTAGGCATCAAGACCAGCATCCTAGTTCCCACTGTTGTTTTCATTATGAAAACTTTCAAACAGACACAAAAGCCGAACCACTCAGCTATCATCAAACAGCTACCAGTTTTTGCCACATATGTTCATTTAGGACACAACCCACTCAGGGATTATTTTAGGGTTAATACTAGGTCCCACCTACCTCCACTTCCTTTTGAATTTAGCTCTAAAAATGGAAGTTTTTTGTTTTGTTTTGTTGAGACAGGGCTTCTCTGTGTAGCCCTGGCTGTTCTGGAACTCACACTGTAGGGTAGGATGGCCTCAAATTCAGAGATCCTCCTGCCCCTGTCTCCTAAGTGCTGGGATTAAAGTTGTGTGCCACCACTGCCTGGCAAAGGGCATTTTCTTACATAAGCACGATGCCATTACCACAGTTTATAAACTCGGTCCTGTGCACCATCCAGTATCTATCCCAAGTTTAAACTTTTGAATTACTTTTTAAGAGCGGATGCATTTGAACCTCACCAAGTCCCCCTGCCTCAGCCTCCTAAGTGCTGGATAATAGGCAGGGGCCACCACACCCAGTTTATAATGTTAGGATGTCTCATCGAGTATCAGAGGACAACTTTGGTGCACACCTACAATCCCAGTGCTCTGAAGGCAGAGCCAGGAGAATCACAAGTGTGAGGCCTTGATACACAGAAAGGCCCTGTTTCCAAGAACAAAAAAACAGAAGCTAAACTATACCATATAAGCACAGTTTAAAGATATATGAGGAAAGATGAGGAAAGTATTTTACTTTATTTAAAAAGTATTCAATCCACCAGTAAGACTAAGGAATTAAGTTTTTGGTTCAGACTATCTTAAAAAGTTTAGAAGTATAAATGCATCATGCAGATACTTAAGGAAGTGCTGACAGACAGAAAGGAAAAATGATTAGGATCTGGGCCAGGTTAGACAGGGAGTAAGGGTTGGACAGAAGCTCCCCCACCTTTCTTTAGGTCTTTCCTAGCCAGCAGAAACTGGTACATGCCTACAAGCTGGATGCTACTGTTGGAGACAGAATCTGAGGTCCATCAGCCCCAGCACTCCAGTTGCAAAAGCCTGCACTAGTTACTGACTTGCAGAAGAAAATGACACATGCTCTCTTGCTTTGCAGCTTCAAAATGGGTTTCCTCTGCTCCTGGATCTGCAGGACACAGGAGACCTCTATCTCCTTATCTGGCCTCAGTGCTTGCAAGTGATGTTACTTAATGGAAGAAGTGATGTTACTTAATGGAAGTGATGTTACTTAATGGAAGAAGCCTCAATTTCTCTGCTTCAGAAGTTTTAAATGGGGAACTCAGTTTTTACTGTAGTAACAAAAGGCCAAAACCAAGAATACTTAAAATTTAAACGTAGAAAACCTGGCAAACGTCAATTTGTATTAAGAAAACAAGACATCATCATGATGAAACTCAATCATTTCACAAAAAAACTGTCACTGTTCACCCTTTCCGTAGTAGCGGTGATAAAAGAATATCCAAGTAAAGGAGCAACATGGCCAGCTCAGCCTAGTGGCAGCAACAGGCAAGCCTTAAGACGCCCCTTCAGGTGTAACACTTTAATACCCACGGTGATAATCAGAGACTGAAAAGCAAAACAGAAGCTCACTAGAGAAGATACTACGAGCAAGCACAAATGTAGACGACAACAGAACTGAGAAAACAGCCAGGCCAGGGGGCACACCCCTGTGATCCCAGCACTTAGGCAGGCGGTCTGTGAGTTCAAGGTCAGCCTTGAAATTCTACAAAGTGAGTGCAGGACAGGCGAGGCTACACAGAGAAACAAACAAACAAACAAACAAACAAGCCCTGTCTCGGAAAACCAACTCAGCCCCCCCCCCAAAAAAAAAGAACTGAGAACCCAGAAATAAATCTATGTATCTATGGCCACAAGATTTTCAATAAAGAAAGAATAACGTCTTCAAGAACTGGTACTTGGAAATCTGGATGTCCCTCTATACCAGGCTGACAAAATCAAACCTAAACACAAAACTAACTGTAGGATCAGGAGAGGAGCATAGGCGAGACCTGTACAGGGAGGGATGCCTTGTCTAAGATTCCAAAACACAGACACCACATGAAGTCATGCACAACGACAAAGCTGCACAGCAAGGCAAGAGACAGAGGAAAGAGACAACCCGCAGACAGGGAGAAAATAGCCACAAACTATTCATTAGATAAGGTATTGGTAACAGGAACAGATACAGAACAACTGAAATGGTTACAAACTCAAGGCGGTAAGACCCTGTTCTCAATATAACAAAAGATGTGTATTAGGAAAAAAAAATAAGTATGTTTCAAAACAGAATGCCATTTGTCACAGACATCGGTTAATTATAAAGCACTTAGCAAAATTATTCTCAGGATGATAAAAACAAGTCACAGAGAAGCAGGGAGCAGATGTGCTTAGGATACAGCATTACATACATACAAACTTCAAATAAAAAATCTTTCCAATCCTCTCAAGTTTCATTTGTAGCATCCCTCCTGCTCCCCCAGAGACAACTAAAAGGGAAAGTGGCCAAAATAAACTCCCTAACTGAAATGGGAACCTTTGAGGGAACTGAGACAGAAAACGAGTGCGCACGGGCAGGCCACTGCTGCCTGGCCACCCATGCTCTGGTCCTTCCTGCTCCACGTACTCCAGACTGGCCAAGGCCTCCTCTTCTTGTTCTTACAGCTTCCTGCCTAGTGCTGAGATCCCAGGACTGCATTACCACGCCTGGCTTTTCCGTCAGTTTTTTTTTGATATGCTTTCTTTTTTAATTATTACTTAAAAGTATGTGCATATGCATGCATGTGTGTGCCTTTGTGAAGGTCTGTGCATGCATGAGTGTGTGGCTACGGAGGGCACACGAGGGCATCAGGTTCTCTGGAGTGAGAGTTATGGGCAGTTTTGAGACATAATCCAGTGTGGGTGCCGGGAACCAAACTGAGGTCCCTGCAGCTCAGGTTCCACTAGTCATCCCGTCACTCTGGCTTAACAGCGTATTGAGAGTTAACCCGTGAGGTAAACTGTTTCTAGGCACGATTATAAGGACACTGCAAACAGGAGTCTTACCAATATATTCTTCCAGATCAATGAAGCCATCACCATTCTTGTCTATATCCTCCATTGTTTCCTGAGTAGGAAAGAGTAGCAGGAGGGTTAGTTTCTAACTGAACTGTCTAGAAGACAGTGTGTGTGTGTGTATGGAAGGCACCACACAGCTGTAATCGCAGGCGCCTGGGAGGTCAGACGGGAGGGTCAGAGGAGCAATGCTCATTCCCAAGTAGAAGGTCACGCCGGCCTACACTGCAAATCCAGGCCAGAGACATGGAGTGATAGCCCATCTCCAAGCCAGCCAGCCAGCCAACCATAAAGGCACACAAAAACAAAAGCAAGCCAGCCGCAGCGGGCACACCTGTAATCCCAGCACCCAGGGAGCCAGGCGGAGCTATGTTGAGTTCAAGGCCAGCCTTTTCTACAATGCGAGTCTAGGACAGCCACGGCTACACAGAGAACCCTGTCTCGAAAAACAAAACCAAACTAAAAACCCCAAACCCAAACAAAACAAAGGAAGAAAGAAAGAAAAGGAAACTCATATTCTTCTAGTTAGAAAACTGTTAAACCTTAGCAATTTTCCTGCTTCTGTCTATCCTAACTACGAGTCCTTTGGTTAATTAGGGAGATGCCTCTACACTCACTGTCAGTAAACTGCCTTCGGTGAGAACTTCCGAGGATCACGTCATTACTCGACTTCTGAACATCAATCATAGGATACTTGAAAGAAAATGATTTCCTTTGATTCTTAATTTCATGAAACCCCAATGAAATGGAAAAGTACATTATCTGACGGACAGTGCTATGATAAGCGTAAAGCACTCAGCCATGATGCTGCTTAGCGTCTGCATCCAGGCTTGGGCACAGCAGGCCACCACTCCAACACAGAGCAGAGTAGGCAGCAGGAGAGGCTGGGCTGCTGTGGGGATGCCTCTGTCTTGCCCACCTGCACAACTATGTCTTTCATGTAGTCATACTCCTCCGGATGCAGGAAGGCTGTAAACTCCTCCTTTGTGGCAATGAGGTCTCCATCCTGGTCTGCCATCTTAAACCTCCGCTCATCTCTAACCATCATCTGTTTGTAATTAAACCCATCATCAGGGTCAGGATCATCTAGAAAACACAAATGTAAGGAAAGTCTTAAAAGGCTTTCAGAAAATACAAATGGATAAAGCAAACAATGAACACCCAGGCGACGTTAAGCCAAGCACGAGGGAATGACTTCTGACTTTAGAAGCAGCAGTAGAAAGGCACTTGGTTTAGGATCACAGCTGCAGCGGCCACACCTCATTAGGTGCAGGCTGAAGGTAACGGCTGCCAGTCGGCACGGACCAACCTGACTGCGGGCCGTCTATCGCTACTGGCGGTGTTAAGGTTGACAGAGGCTTGAAATTCCTAGTTCTATCTGGGAGGCAGTGGAGGCCTAAATACTGTTTAGGTGCGGAGTTATCACCTCTAGCTACGCGGCCTTGGGCAAGCAACGTTTTTCTTTTATTGTTTTATGTGCAGGGAGTGTTTTTCCTGCACGTGTATGTGTGCATCACGTATGTGCCTGGTGCTTGCAGAAGTCAGAAGAGAACAGCGGATGTCTCGGGACTGGAGGTATAGATGGCCGTGAGGCACCATGTGGGTGTTGGGAATCAAACCCAGGTCCTCTTCAAGAACACGGGCTCTTCAGTGCAGAGCCAACTCTCCAGGTCTTGGGCAAGAAACTTAACTGTACCTCAGTTTCCTCGTCTGTAACATAAGATTGTGCCTGCCTTATAGGTGGTTATAAAAACTTTAAACAAGAAGCACACACACACATAGCTACTGGTGGTGGCGGCACAGGCCTTTAATCCCAGCACCTGGGAGACAGAGACAGGCAGATCTCTGAGTTAGAGGCCAGCCTGGTCTACAGACCAAGTTCCAGAGTTACACAAAGAAGGAACTGAACCAAACTAAGGACTTCAAGAGTATCTGGCATCCAATGACTAGACTTCCGGGAAGACTCCAGATATCAAAGGTCTTTTGTCCTATCTCATTTTAAGGACATTAACTCAAACCACAGGACCATCATCATTCTGCATGGTGGCACTAACCCACTGTCACCAAGACCTACTGAAGTTACAAGTAAAACAATGCAGACTGACCTGGAGTCACAGAAAGCAGGTCAACAATTTATTAGGGACAGAGGCAGAGGGGAAGTTAAAACACAAGGAATGTCTAGAAAGTGACAGATACATTCTAGATGTCAATTACACTTTGATCAAGCTTTTATCAGAAAATAATAAACATTAAGATATGGAAGTGGAGATGGCTAAGTGGTTAGAGCACTGGCTGCTCTCACAGAGGATCTGGTTCAGTTCCCAGCACCCACACAGCAGCTCTTAACTATCTGTTACTCCAGTGGCAGGGGATCGGACACCCTCTTCTACCTTCCCCTACCCGCCCCCGGCATATACCCATACACAGAAACATAAATACATACTTAAAACACACTAAATAGAAAGGCACGGTACCACTTCTCTAAAAACTCAACGGTCCCTTTTAACAATAGTTCCATATTATTGACTATTAGATGCCAATACTGCTTTCTACATTTTAAACACATTTAAACAAACAAACAAACAAACAAACAAGCGGGGAGAGGTGGCTCAGAGGTTAAGAGCACTGCTTGTTCTTTCAGAGGTCCTAGGTTCAATTCCCAGCAACCACATGGTGGCTCCCAACCATCTACAGTGAGATCTTGTGCCCTCTTCTGTCGTTCAGGTGTCCATGCAGACACTGTATACCTAATAAAATGAATAAATCTTAAACACACACACACACACACACACACACACACACACACACACACACACGTAATGTGATTCATGCCTTTCTACCCAGCACTTTAGAGGCTAAGGGGCAAGGGCAGGCAAACCCCTCTGGGTTCAAGGCTAGCCTGTTCTACATAGCAATCTCCAGGCCACCCAAGGCTACATAGTGAGACTCTGTCTCAAAAAACCAAAATCAAAGAAACAACCCCCTCCCCAAATAAACAAAAACTGAAGCAACTGGACAAACCACAATAAAACCCAAATTAAAAAACAAAAACAAAACAAAACAAAAAAAAACCACTGCCCTATCCTGAAAACTAAGTATCTTGAAGTTTCTTTGTTGATTTGTCAAAAATTGAGTAAGCAGCATTAATATTCAATCCCATATGGCCGTGTGGCTCTGCATAGGTAAACTCAAAACTCTAAGAGGTTAGAGATGAAGAACGGAGGGAAATAACATCTTTCTTAAATACTAAGATGGAGTTTTAAACAAATAGCAAGTTTTGGTAAAATTACGCAACAGAAGTCAACTTCTGTGTTGAGACCACACTCCCACGAGCCCTTTCTGTCCTGCCCTTGCAGTGAACATGGCAGCCAGCATCAGGTGTCCTGACAGCAGCACAGCCATGAAGAACAGACAGAGGGAGGCAGACTGCGTAAGCATGGTGTTTACCCCAGCCCCGGTTTGCAGTCCTTGGTGGCCTTGCTCGCAGCCTCTGGTTCTGCTCTAAGTAGGGCCAGTCTTGGTAGCTCTTTACTTGTGAGAGGGGCCGTGCATACAGTGCAATCCTCTTGTGGAAAGTGGGATCGCTGAACAGGCCTTGAAAGCTGAGATGAGCCACACAAACCCAAACTGAATCAAGAACACATTCCCACAAAAACCCTCAGCCCTTGTCTAAAGCCAACCTGTTGGCCCTGAGGGCTGGTCACCCACAGCCCTCCTGGGAAAGAAGCCTTATAAAGACATCCCTGAGCCAGCCAGGCTTTGCTGTGGGCTTGGTCTCAGGCAGGACAAATACCCACTCCATTGGATCATCAGCCCAGGGAGGCAAGAGCTCTCCACAGACTCTTATGCACAGAACTGTTCATGGCTGAAGCAGAATTCTGGACAGCAAGGGCGTTCCAAGCCCGAGCTGAGATTTATTAGCACACCATTTTGCTGAGATCATCGAGAGCCTAGTCAATCCTTTGCTTCATATTTATAACTAATTCTGATTAAGTCAGAAGGGTGTTGGGTCTCAGCCAGAGAGCAAAGGACATGGAATGCTTCTCCATCTGTGCTGGGCTCTTAATACACATGTTCTTAATTGGGTGATATGTTTGGTTCTTGGCTAAATGTCAAGCCCTGAGAGACTGCCACTTCAGTCGTAGGAATGAGAACAGAAATAAGAAATACAGAAATGTCTCGTCACCAGAAACGCAGGCAGTCCTGTAATTAACATGGACAGCTGGCTATCTGGTGAGGAAACAGACCTTTACACACACTCTGTTGGTCAGTGGTGGGAAATGTTTCCCGTAACTCTAATTTGCCTAATTCCAGAATTAAAGGACAAAAAGTACCATTTATATATTTGTCTCAAGCTGGAAGTATACACAGGCAGGGCTCTCTACCATAAAAGCACCCTGCTCATCTGCTCAGTAACACTGCCACCTGGAGCCCAGCAGCAGGCAGAAGCATCAGTCGAAGAAAACTATTAGCCAGTTGCCCCAACAAAGAGGCTACCAAATCAATACCAATGCAACCAAAGCAACACTTGTCTTGAGCATATGCAAAGCAGTGTCATATAAACTCGTATGTCAGAGAAAACAAGTGGGAGATTTCCATTCTATATGTCAGTAAGCATGATATAGCGAGAGCGTTCCTATTGGAATTTGTTTCATTTATTCCCAACAGTTTCCTCTTATTCTCACCAGTTACGAAAGAATCTAATTTGATTTGAATTTCAGGCCCAAAATTTGAATAGGACCATGATAAGAGACACCTCAAGGCAAGGCCTCTCGCTCTGCACTGCTGAAACAACAGTCTTATCCATAAAATCTACTCTAAACACCATCATCTTTATATGAAAGACACAAAGAAAAAAATGGCAAAATACCCTTGCAGTGCTCAAGACACAGGTGTTAGATTTCAGGGGGCCAAAGTTGAGATTTAAAATAGAGTGCACAAATTTTAAATTGGTGAAACCAAGGGGGCCAAGTCAATTAAACTACTGAATTCCAGCACGGTATTCCCCCTTTCCTGTCTGACCCACTTGTCTCGGCCAGCCTGACCCCTCGCCCCTTACCCAGGTAAGAGCCATAAGTCACGTTTCTGTACTCCTCCCAGGAGATCAGGCCGTCTTGATTCATGTCAAACTCCTGCCATTGGTTCTCAACACTGTCATATATGTATTTCTTCTGGGCGTGCTTAATCCAGGATTTCAGCTCCCCCTCCGTCACAAACCCATCTTTATCCGCGTCTATTTTATCTACAATCATTCTACAAGACAAAACAGTTGTGTTTCAAGGGCCAGGTCCACAAGGTGTCTCCCCAGGAGCAGGGACCTACCTAACACGTAGCCGTAGGTGGCGTTCTTATACTCCTCCCAGGAAACGAGGCCATCCTCACTGAGGTCGTGCCCCCTCCACTGCCGCTCCACGTCCTCGCGAATCCAGCGCTTCTGTGCAAACTTAATCCAGCCTTTGAGCTCATCCACAGTGACAAACCCATCCTTGTCGCCATCTATTTTACTTACAATCTTTCTATGGGAAATGCAGAGAAATCCAGCAAGAGGTTAAAAAAACCAAAGTCTCTGGATGTAGCCAGGAATGTGCTGTGAACGGAAAGGTGTTGCCCAGGGCTAATACACGGAAGTGAAAAAAAAAAGTTTCCAGAACAGACAAGGGAACACTTTTCTCTTTGTTGGCCTGCTCCTGGCTTATAACAAGCCACCTGGAAAAGGTGAACTGCTCGCTAGCCAGGGCACGGGTCCCAAGGTCAACCTAGCCAATCTCTAGTTCTGAGCGTCTAATCTGAACGCTTAGCCCACCTGGGTGCGCTCTCTCTCTCTCTCTCTCTCTCTCTCTCTCTCTCACATCAAACGATGCAAAGCTTTATAGTTTCTGTTGCTTACACCCATTGGTGAGTAATCACAAGCATTAACAACGATTTCCTTAGAATTCAAGGTATCGGGGCTGGAGAGATGGCTCGGAGGCTAAGGGCACTGGCTGCTCTTCCAGAGGTCCTGAGTTCAATTCCCAGCAACCACACACATGGTGGCTCACAACTATTTGTAATGAGATCTGGTGCCCTCTTCTGGCGTGCAGGTGTACATGCAGACAGAAAAAAAAAAAAAAAAAAAAAAAATCAATGATAAAAAAAAAAAAAAAAAAAAAGAATTCAAGATACCTAAATCAGACTTTAAAAAATTAGTTGCTTTTAGAAAAAGGCTATCCTTTCATTAAAACATATAAACATTTTTTTAAAAAAAGTTCTCAGTAGGACTTGTCTTAAAAAAAACAAACCTCAGATTACATATATTTTAGGACAAGGTGACCTTAGAAAAACAAATGAGTATCAGAGGTGCTGATCTTAAACACCAGCAGCATTTACGTGTTACGTCCACTTGAACTTCTGTCTATTGCAGAAAGCAGAACTCTGAAATGATAGAGGAGTATGTAGTCCTGGTTAGAGATGTTAATAAGCCGAGGGTTATTAGCCAGCGACTATGAAGCAGAACAACAGAGCTAAATGAGGAACCCTGCCGTTATAAGCGCCTTTCTCCCAGCTATGCCCACCTTAACTAAGGACTTAACACTCAGTCCATGGCTGTGTGTGCGGGTCAGGGGTGGAGTGCGTCCGAGGTGGCTGTGAGGACCTGGCTCTCTTCTCTGGTAGCACTAAAGCAGCGCGCAGCTTCCTGCTTAGAGAGGGCGCAGAGCCACACGACAAGCAGCCCGGCGAACGTGCGGCCTCTGTAGCCGCACGCTGGCAGAAGTGAGCACCAGCACACCAGGCTCCATGAAGAGACTATTCCGGTGGCCACAAACGCCCTTTAGCTCTTCTCTCATGACGAGGGTACGAGAAGTGACTGGAGACCAGAGTTCTTTCCAGCAAGACTATAAACACACGCATATCCATACGGCGTTAGCTCTATTTCCTAGTTCTGGACACTAGCAAGCGCTTTCCCTCAGAGAGCATATGGCCTTCTAACCTCGGCTTTACAACACTGACAGAAAAGGGAACATACCAAGAGGGCATTCCTAAACAGTCCCTCTGCCTGCATGGACACAGGGCAAATTTTTTGTTTATTTGGTTTGTTGAGACAGGGTTTCTCGGTGTAGTCTTGGTTCTTCTGGAACTCACTCTATAGACCAGGCTGGTCTCGAACTCATAGAGATCTGCCTGCCTCTGCCTCCTGAGTGCTGAGACTAAAGGTGTGTGAAACCACTGTCTGGCAGATACAGGGTTACCCTAGAAAAGAAAACTTCTGCGCTATCTCCGCGGTACTTGCTACCGGTAGCGCCACTACTAAGAGAGAAATGGGTGACGTCTCAGAACCCCGCTATTCTAAATACCCTGAAGGCCTGCCCAGATAGCACAGCCACAAGACTGTTGAAGATGGCTTAACAAAGGTGGCCAGCTGAGCAGCGTTCTATCCATATAACAATCCAAACGGCTTAGCCAGGCGTCAGCAAACCCTTTCTGAAAAGGGTCAGGAAATACTTTTACTCCCGGAGTCACATGCAGCCTGTTATACGTGTACACGCAAACAACCTCCTTAAAGAAAATAAAGGCTGGAGAGGTGGCTCAGTGCTTAAGAACACTTTTTTCTTACAGTGGAGCCAGGTTCAGTTCCCAAAACCCACATCACAGCTCACAGCTCTACAACCCCAGTTCCAGGATCTGATGCTTTCTTCCGACCTGTGCTGACACCAGGCACACCTGTGGTGCACAGACATAAATGCAGGTACAACATTCCTATACAGAAGCAGATCTAGAAACTTACAGGTGATGTAGCTCAGTTGGTCCAGTGCTCACCTAGCAGGCATGGCACTCCTGAGTCAGTCCCCAGCACATATAACCAATGCAGTAGCACACAGCTGTGCTCCCAGCACTGAGGAGGTCGGGCAGGTGCATCAGAGGTTCAAGTAATCCTCACTACATAGTATGTCCAGGGCCAGCCTGAGATAGCCAAAACCCTGTCACATAATCCTCCCCCTTCAATAAAACAAAGCTGAAAAGAGCTGGGCGTGAAAATCCCAGCGCTGAGCTAAGCCGGATGGAACACGCCCTTAAACTTGGAGGCACAGACAGGTAAATCTGTGAGTTCCAGACCAGGCAGGGCAATACAATGCAACCCTGTCTCAAAACACAAAAACAAATAAACAAAAGAAATTCCAGCGCTGGGGGATTTGCCTGCAATCTCAGTACTAGGAGGCAAAAGTGGACAAATAACTCAAGGTGGAGCCAGCCGGTCCGTAAGTGAGATCCTCTTTCAAAAGGTCCAAGAGCTCAAGCCAAACCAACACAAAAAAGTTCTACTTGTCAACATTCTTCCCCCGCCCCCTCTGTGTAGCCTTGGCTGTCCCCTGGTCTCACTTTGTAGACCAGGCTGGCCTCACAGAGATCTGCCTGCCTCTGCCTCCCGGAGTGCTGGATTATGGGCCCGGCTTATCAACATTCTCAAGAGAAAAAAAAGACACTAAAAATTAAGTACTAAGCTTGTCCTGAAAATGCTTATTAAAGATTTAAAAAAGTATATTAATTTTTGCAGCTATACCTATAAACAATGATTTTCTCCTTAGAAACTACTCTCTTATAGAATGACAGGGGAAAAGGGTGACTTTGATTTGTAAATTTTGATGAACAGTTAGCTACCAAATCACTGTTTGAAATGCCATCACACAAGTTTGTTTGTCTGGGAGGACTGCTGTGTGCCGTCCTGCCTGGCCTCACCTAAGATTCTTGCTTCAGAGGTAGGCAGCGCAGAAACAAAGCATGTCTGCTGCTGTCTCCAACCTGGGGAACGCCAACTATTTAGTTCATTTATACACTGTAAAAGACATGGCTCCACCAGGTTTTCCTAATAATATACAGCTTCCTCAATGCGCTCAACTCTTGATATTTACTGATGACAAAATTGAACACTTTTCTCTACTAAAACCTGCTAGCAAAGCTACTCCACCACCTGCAAAACCAGAGGAGGCTCACTAAAGTCCAAGCTACCTAAGTGACCCCAAGCCTAAAGGTCATCCATTATTTAAGAGTAATTCCGCAGAGACTTGTTCAGACCAAAATGTAGGCTGTACATACACAATATTGATGCATGTAACCTAAAGGACAGAAAGCGCCTTCGGCTACTGCTTTTTAGCCTAAAGTGTTAGCACAGTTATAAGGTTAACACTGAAAGCAGGCATGGTTTCTCAAAGACAGAGAAGCAACCTAACAGAAACGGCTTTCTCATGTATGTTTCTGAATCTGTCTTCAAATGTTGAGGCGTAGTTCATTCTACATAGCAAAATCTTTTTATCATTCCCATCAGTGCTAAGAATAGAACAGTGTGCACACTTCAGTTAGCAGGTACACAAAGACTAAATTGATACCTAAGTTTCCATCAAAGTAAACTCTGGAATAATGTCCAGAATCACAGCACTGCACACGATGGCAAAATACTGCAGCGTGGCACAACTTGCTACACAAATCTCTTGAAAACACTCTATGAGGATGCGCCAGTGGTGCTCATCCTGGAGAAATGACCTGCATTTTCTGAAAATGAGTGTTTTGGAAGAGCAAAAAAAAAAAAAAAAAAAAAAACCAAAAAAAAAAAAAAACCAAAACAACAACAACAACAAAAAAAGGGACAGAAACAGTCAGCTAGGGATTCTACCAAGTATAGATTTAAAAAAACAGGAAAAAAATTTATGTGTTTCTCCTACCAGGTGTGATATGTGCACCACGTGTGTGCACAGGTGTAGGTCTGCACATGTGTGCAGCAGCCACGGGGGCCAGAGAGGCACGGACCCCCGGGACCTCGAGTTACAGATGGCTGTGAGCTGCAATATAAGCACTGGGAGCCGCGCCCGGGTCCTCTGGAAGAGCAGTCAGTGCTCTTACGCACTGAGCCGCCTCTGCAGCCCCACTGGTGGAGTCCTCAGGTTAGGAAGCTGCTTGGGGCCACAATACCCGACAAGAACAGCATTGACGAAGCCAGGCCTATTCCAAAAATATGCCAGCATTTGGTATAGCAATCTCTGTCTTTACCTAGGGCTCAAGGTAAACTCTGAGTGCCTGGGAAAGTGTTCTCCTGTCAGCCTCCGGTCCTAGTTTTGCTATAGATGACATTACACCACAACATCAAAAGGTTGGATGCCCTATTGAATAATGTGGTTGGTTTGACTTTTATTAAGCGGCATCCGGGGAAATAGTAAACTTTATAGAAACAGGTAATCCAGTTTCTAGTTTATTAGGTAAACGTTACTTAGCTTGGGCATCAATGAATAAATTACAGAAAGTTTCTCAAAATTAAAAGTAGAACTAAGAACCTCCCATGTAATGTTCTGGAATCAAGATGGTAAGCTGAAGCTGGATACAGTACTGCTGGTGGACCTTAGGAAAAGTACTTAATGATTTTAAAATCCTGTGTACACGAGTCTGTGTGTTGCCACATGCACGTGAATGCAGGCATCCTTGGAGGCCAGAAGGCACCAGCTTCCCTGGAGCTGAGTTGCCGGTGGATAACTCTTGACCTGAGTGCGAGGTGCTGAGTCTGGACCCTCTGCAGAGCAGCATGTGCCTTTTGCCAGCGAGCCCTCTCTCCAACCCTACTGCATACTTTTATGAAGATGCTTTTGCTCTGCAGAAGAGTGAGGTGCATATGGTTATTTAGCGGAGAAGTGTAGGAAAGCAGTGATTTCATTAGAGTTCAGTGGCAGCAATTCTGCTGTTAGTACTCAGAGGACAGAGCTCAGCGCAGGCTTATTAGTGACTCAACCAGGAAGGAAAAGCAATGAGCTGACTTATAAGGGACCCGGACCCGCCAAGAACGGCACATACCCGAGCCTCTCCTTGCTCTCTTCCGGGGTCAGCTGATCAAAAGTCTTTGCCTCTTCCGCACCCAAGAAGGCGTCATGGTCATAGTCAAAATTTTGAGCATCATCATGGATTTTGTCGCTGAGCTGAGGCTCATGGTGAACTCGGTCCTTCTTTTCTGTAGGCTTGCTCAGAGCAAAGGCTGTGCATAGGGACAGGCACATAAGAAACTGCCGCAGGTCCATGATAACCTAAAGGAACAGAAAGATTGTTACCAAAGAAGGCAGTATTGCTTGACAGCAAGACATCAAAACATGCCTCAATTACATCGTCATTTTGATATGTACATATATATAACTATTTTATATTACCCAAGTATTACTACTTAACCCATAAAATAAGTACAGCATGCTACCAGACCTTCAATTACCATGGTGGGACATTTTCACCAGTTTCCTTTATGACTGTCGGCTAATTAGGAATTTATAGTTCAAACAACTACTTTGTAAAGAGCTTCTCTTTAAAGAACACAAGAAAAGCTCAATCTTTTTGTCCAAGAAGTTAAAAAAAAAAAAAAAAGGAAAAAAAAGACTTAAATCTTTTGCTTTTTGCACTTTTATCAGTGATCCGGTTTTCAAACATGCCTGAATACTAGCATTACCTAGAAGAGTTAGGTGCCCCCATTTAGAGTCTCTGAGTTGCACCAGGCATTTGTTACTTTCAAGGCTTCTCTGCTGACTGCGCTGAGCACATACTCAGTGGCTTCCTTGCTCCATAGCACCAGGCCTCATCCAGCCACCAACCCATGTGGACGTCCATTCATATACCGTCATCCAGCTGCACAGTTGTGTTTCCCGGACTTACTCGGGCACAAAGGCCAGCAAGTACAGATTCCTGAGTTTTGTGTAACCTATGTGTGTGTTGCCACGTACACAGACTCCCTCCTGACTCTCAGACCATGGTCACAGGTGAATCGAATGAGCACAAGGCTAGAACACTACTGAAAAATGTCACAAAACATTCCAGAGACACCACCAGCTCACAATCTGTTTTATACTGGGTGTGGAGGCTCAAGCTTTTAGCTTAGCACTTGGGAAGCAGGTGGATCTCTGTGAGTTAAGGACAGCCTGGTCTACAAGGTGAGTCCAGGACAGTCAGGGATGTTACACCAAGGAACCCTGTCTTGAAAACAAAACAAGACAGGTGTGTTGGCACACACCTGTGATCCGAGCACTCAGGGAGGCAGAGGCAGGCAGATCTCTGTGAGTTCGAGGCCAGCCTGGTCTACAAAGCAAGTCCAGGACAGCCAAGGCTATGAGAAACCCTGTCTCAAAAAAAACCAAGAAACAAAACCAAAAATACAAAAACGTATACTGTTACTAGAGGCTAGGCTCTCAAGGAACAACGCCGTGAAAACAATCAAAGGGACCAGTTTCCCTGGGCTCTCATATTTAACTACTCTTTCATTGTAGAGCATCACTGCTGAATGTCTAGGCCCCGAAACAACAGAGTAAGTTTTTTAGCAATTTCACAATACTTCTTATCCCCCGATTATGCCTGATCCCTGGACCTCTGAATGTGCCTTTATTTGGAAATACAGTCCCTGCAGATATAATCAAGCAAAAATGAACTCATACTCCTTCAGTGCAGTTCCAAAAATGGGTGTCCTTATAAAATGAAGGAAATCTGGACACAGAGTTAGGACGTTGTACTGTGACAAGCAGAGTTTGGAGTGATAGACAGGTGAATCAGGAACTGCCAAAGACTGCTGAGAGCTCCAGGAGTGAGGAGAGAAAGGGAAGATGGCCGGACCAGCACCAGGCATGAGCGGCTCCGCAGCTAGAAGATGTAATTTTCAGTTTAAAACACCAGTCAGGAGCAGATGAGATGGCTCAGGGGTAAAGCGTGTACAGCTCAAGGCCTGATGGCTGGAATCTGATCCCAGAACCCACGAAGAGGCAGAGAAAGACCTGACCCCACACAAAGCTGCCCGGTGACCCCCACAAGCGTACACCCACACCACACATATAAGCAGTCATTAGAACCAAACCAACCAGCACTTGGTTTGTTACAATGTGTTACAACATCCACAAGAAATGAACACAAGGTTACAGCAGTCAGGGATGCTCACCTTCGAAAGCTAACCCATCACCCAGCCCTAACCTGAAGATTAAACCCCAGCCAGGCATCATTTTCCTTTTCTGGGGTCGTCACTAGCGAAGAAAACGAGTCTAAGCACTCACATTTATATCTAAACATTTGTCAAATCAGAAAATTCAGCAAAGCCTCTAACTTAGCAGCTGTTAATCCAACTGCACCCCAAAACTTCTGTCTGGCTCTGCTTCAAAGCTTTGGGATGCAGAACAAAGGAAGAGAGTTGGGGAGTAAGGAAAATATGCCAGTATGTTATATATCGCCCATGGATCCATTTCCCCCTAACCCTCAAATAGTGGCTTAACGAATTTAGACTATTACTTTGGATTTATAGAGCCCCCAGGATTACAAAAACTAAGAAAATGCTTAGCCAATGGTGAGCGGGCTCATACAAAAGTTCTTAAAAATAAAAGCAGCCAGGCATGGTGGCATATGCTTTTAATTCTAGCACTTGGGAGGCAGAGGATCTCTGTGAGTTTGAGGCCTGCCTCAAAGTGAGTTCCAAGACAGCCAGAGCTACACAGTGAGACCTTGTCTCACAAACAAATAAACAAACAAACACAAGACAAAACAAAAACCAACCAACCAGAAAAGAAAAAGGAGAGGCTAGAGAGATGGCTCAGCAGTTAGGAGCACTTCCTGCTCTTCTAGAGAGGGGTTTGATCCCCTCTCTTGGTCTGTAATTAAAAAAAAAAACAAAAAACAAAAAAACAAAAACCCACACATAAAAAAAAAAAAGCCCCGATACGTGACTGCTTCCCCACCACACACAGCAACCTTCCCCAGAGGCCGTTACCTGACGCTTACCTTCACCCACACCATGCTGCTGCCCAATTCTGTCTCCTCACCATCTACAGTCACCCCGAGAGCTGGTTTTCTAAAAGGGTCGGAGGACCGGGCAACCGGCAAAGCCAGGACCTAAGAAATGTGTCCTCTGAGTAACGTCTGCTAAAGATGGTGCGTGGAGCCGAGGGTGGTAGCACACGCCTACAATCCCAGCACTCCGGGACGCTGAGGCAGGAGGAGCTCTCTGAGTTCAAGGTCTATACAGGGAGTCCGGGACAACCAAGGCTACACAGAGAAACCCTGTCTCAAAAAAAAAAAAAAGAATAACCCCAAACCCCAAACCCAAACAGACAAAAGTAATGTTCTGTAAGAAAGATGGTTCAGGGTAAGAGCAGAGTTCTTGCTGGGCCGGCATACAGACCTGAGCTCAAATCCTTAGCATCCACATAAAAAGCCCAGGACTGTGGGGAGTGGAGCTAGGATGGCTGGGGCTTCTCCAGGTTCAGTCAAAGAGCCTGTCTCAGAAGGAACAAGGCAGTGGAAAGTGACAGAAGAGGACACGTGTGTGAGTGTACACACACGCGCGCGCAGCTCTCCCTGCCCATATATACCAATTCCTATTAGAATCCCTGACTAAAGGCCTCTTTGTTTTTATGAATAGATACACAACCAAAACATAAATCCCCCAAAGTTGACAGTATTAAGATTTATATAAATCTATTCATAAAAAGAAACAAAACAGTGAGTCTTGATGCATTTGAAATGCATTTGTGAAGTTCATTTCTGAAGCATCTTTGTCTTCATAACCGAATAACGGAAAATGCCATTCCTCATCTCCCGCACTCGCTTCAGCAAGCACACACTAACATATTAAAAACAGCACACAGACAGGAGCTCCACACTTGTATGCGCTCTCATCATGTGATCTGCAAGGACAATCCAAAGGCCGCGAAAGGCATCACTCCATCTCCTGTTTCTAAATTCTGACCCTCTTGCACTAAAACAGAAAAAAAAGGCCAAGTGCGGTGGCTCGTGCCTGTAATTCCAGTGTGGGGGACTGCGCAAGAGGGCCTGTGGGTGGCAAGGGAAGCCACTGCGAAAGCCTGACAGCCTGAGTTCAGTCCCTGAGGCCCACACAGAGGCGGAAGGACATGCTGACCCCCAGGCTGACCTCAGGCACACTGAGGTACGTTCCCGCTGAAGCGTGCTCTCCTATGTGTGCTTGACAGCGACCTCCACCCTCCCCCCCAGAACCAAAACAACAGGAAACCATGCATTCTAAGCCAGCCTGGGGTACGGCTGATGCAGTTTCCAAACAAAAACCAAAGGTCTTGCTAGTACAGTGATCGCAAGGAGCCACGTGGAGCAATAAGCATTTACAACGTGGGTGGTGAGAACTAAGACATGTTTAGAAGTGCTGCTATTTTATAGAAATGCATACACACCCTGTTTCAAAAAACTCAAGTTTCCTTCAAAGTTCTGACTTTTTAGTACCAACCTTTCTGGCAACTTAGATGTCTGCATTAAACCCATCCCTCCAGAAACATTAATTCTGAGGGGTTCCAAATTGTTCTGGTTGACCAAAGACCAACTGCTGAATGCTAGCAAGTGGGAGAAACAGGTGTGGTGGTAAGATTCTAGTTCTCTTGCGTTTGGACACTCAGCAGAAAAGGCACTCCTCCACCATGAAGCAGAGGACTCAGTGCTTAATTGCCTATTTTATTTATGGAAGTCAGTGTAACAGCTTGATAGCATGATACATAACTGTATTAACTGGGTTGTGAAATCTAGAAATAAAAATGACCTTATCACAGAGGTAGGCAGATCTCTGAGTTCGAGGCCAGCCTGATCTGCAAAGGGAGTACAAAACAGACAAGGCTACACAGAGAAACCCTGTCTCGAAAACCAAAGAAGACCTATCTACTTGGCATTCTGCACTTGCAGACTTTGGTATCAGAATCACTAGCACTGTCACAAAAGTCAATTACCCTCGACCTCTGGAAAGACAATGATAAATCACTTTGCAGTTGTCCGGTGCTAGTCAATTTACACCAGTTTGCCAACACATTCTAACGAGTGGGAGAAAGACAAGAGGCTGAGTTCATGAAGGCAGAACATTTGGCTGCAGAAGCTCTGACGACAACTGAAACCAAGCAGGTTTCATTAGTGCTAAAGTCATCAGTGCTAAAGTCATCAGGCTCAAACTAAAATCTGGCCACACAATCAGCTTACCTGTGGGGCTGGAGAGCCGGTTCAGTGTTTTACGAGCACTGGCCGCTCCTCCAGGGCTCTGGGTTCAAGTCTCAGTACCCAATGGCAGCTAACAACTGGTTAACATCAGTTCCAGGCACTCCCATGCCCTCCTCTGGCCTCTTTAGGAACTGCACACATAGTGTACTGACATATGCAGGCAAAATACCCATAAACATAAAAACCAATCTTAAACAACAAAAACTCCAACAAAACAAACAAACAAACAAACAAACAAACAAACACCTTACCTGTCAGAAAAAGGTTCTAGAAATTCTGGGGGGAAAGGGTTCTTTGGGATAAAATTTTAATATATAACTCACTGTCCAACTTATTCTAGCAAAATATACAGAAAAAAAAAACTTTAGTGTCTAGTACTGAATTCTGCTGTTCATTTATGTTTAACATACGTAAGAGAATGTGTAGCTATTTTAGCCCAATCTACCTTCAGAAGCATAAATAATTTTAAGATCTTAGATGAGGGGGTTGGAGAGATGGCTCAGAGGTTAAGAGCACTGGCTGTTCTTCCAGAGGTTCTGAGTTCAATTCCCAGCACCCACGTGGTGGCTCCCAACCATCAGCAGTGAGATCTGCTGCCCTCTTCTGGTGCGCAGGTGAACATGCAGATAAAGCACTCATACATATAAAAATAAATAAAAAGCAATCAAACAAGAACTTAATGAAAAGACCTGGCTCCTAGGGCTGATGACTGCGGTTGGAAGAACTGTTCCGATTATCCTGAGTCACTTGTATTACTTCATTCATATCACTCCTCAGGAATGACCACAAGCTATGCCGCCCTTCTTTGGTTTCCTCACCACATTTGTGTATTTGTGTGTGTGTGTGTGTGTGTGTGTGTGTGTGTGTGTGTCAGAGAACAACTCTGGAAGTTGGTTCTCACCTTGCACCAGCTGTGTCCTGTATGTGACACTCAGGCTGTGGAGCCTGGCAGCAAAAGCCCTCGGAGGCTGAACCACCTCAATCCCACCCTTCTTCATGAGGATAGGGTGCCATGGAGGGGAGGCTCTCACTGTGTCTCACACTGGCCCACAACCACCCATGTGGCCAAAGTGGCCTCCAGCTTGAGGCAGCCTTCCCACTGGGCTTTCCAAACGCTGAGCCGCCACACCCACCAGATTCCGCAATTTTAAGATAAACTACCTCTCTACAGCTCCTAATGTAAAGTTTTGTACTCTTTAAGAACGGATACATTTTACTGGCTGGAGTGGTATTTGGGGGCAATGTGGTTTTGCTGTGCTTTCCAACTCCCAATTTCCATTACTGGATCTGGCTAAAGGCCAGGGTACAGGCAAATACGTGATTTCAGGGGCTGGCAAGACGGTTCAGCCAGTAAAGGCACCTGACATCAAACCCAACAACTTAAAAGAGTTAGAGCCCAGATTCTACATGGTGGCAGGGGAGAATGGACTCTCAGAAGTCATCCTGACCTCTGCAAGCATGCTATGGCATGCACATGCCTGAATCCATAAATAAATGCAATTAAGAAAACTCAGCGTTAGTTCATCTGCTTGCCTCTAATATGTTACAGTATAACAGCATTTGTATTAAGGAGTTTATAGAAAAGTTGTGTATGGGGTGCACTCCTTTAATCTCTCAGCATTTGGGAGCTAGGGATGGGCTGATCTCTGTGAGTTTGAGGCCAGCCTGGTCTATATAATGCGTTCTAGGTCAGCCAGGGCTACGTGGTGAGACCATCCCTCTCACACGTGAAACAACAACAACAAAAAAAAACCCACAAACAAAGTAAGCTAATAGAGAACCCAGATCTTAATCAAGCATTTCCCACGATTATTCCCGGCTATCCCCGAAACATCCCTGGCACGTCTATGTTAGGAAAAATTTGAGCTAATACTAACGTGGTAGTCTCCTAAAGCATCATCTGATGTACACCTAACACAGCACTGGATGGATGGCAGCAAACAGGCCTGAAATGACTACCATCCACTCATACTTACCATCTTTTGTGAGCGCATGACTCCTACTTTTGATTCTATAAAATATCCTGCTGGAGACTCCTCAAACACTGTCAAACTCCCCTTAGGACCAAACAGACTCCCCTTTTACACAAGTAGAGAGGTTCCCTCTGTTCCCTCATTTGGACTTCTAAGTGAGGTTCTTTAACGTTGACTTAAATATAACCGAATGAGGTCAAATACACCTTTGTCCTAGGTCAGCTTTCAGGGATAGCAAAGAATAATTTATCAGCCATTCCAAGTTTCTCTACCTTCAAGCTCAATTAAATACAACTTGAGCGTCATTATTCCCAATTTATTAATGCTGACTTGATGGTTCATGACAGGAAGTGAATGCGATTCTCAAAAAATCCTGTTCCAGGGCTTTGTACACTTAGGAATTTGGATCAAAGAACCAAAAGTTTTAGCAGAAACTCACTGGATTTTCCCACTTAAGCAAAAGAAACTTCACAAAATGCAAACCGCTCTTAGTTACAGCTACAATAAGGCATGAAAATTAAATTCACTTCTGAATACAGCATCCCAGAAATTAGAACTAGCACTTGGGAATGACCAGGAAAAAAAAGCGATTATTTAAAGATAATTAACTCCCTAATTAACACGTGAAAACTATTTTCCGTTAATGACAATATTCAGCCGAACAGAAAACGGCGGCGTTCCTTTCTAGTGAACAGTAAGTTTTTGTAAAAAACGACACCGTGTTATATCATTCGTTTAGCTCCCCACGCAACACAGCGAACACTCCTTGGCGCTCGCAACCCGCTCTCGGGATGTGGCCGTGGGGCGGGGAGGCAGCTCCCAGCAGGCTGCTGAGAGAGGCAGGGAGCGCGGACCCAGCTCTCTCCGACCCTCAGGAAACACAGAGGAGGGACCCTCCAGTGCCAGGGACCCTGCGAGTGGCCGGTGCCGGCGAGGGCGCGGGGCCCGGAGCTAGTGTCTGCCGGGCCACAGCCCTTTCCGCGGGGCTGCGGGAGCTGCATGCCGGGGCGCAGGGACGCGCCTCGGGCCCCCGGGGCCGGGGCCGGGGCCGGGGCGAGGAAGACCCGCTACCCGCGGGGAACGCGCCGACGGACGGGGCGAGGGCGAGCGAGGACCCGCCGAGCCGCCCGGAGCTTACCTTTCCACGGGAGCTCCACGCCGCGAGACGCCGAGGCCGGGCTCACCCAGGGGCTCAGCTCGCGCTCGAAGCTCCGCCCAACCGGAAGTGGTTCCTCGCCCCGCCTCCGCCCCCCTCGTCACGGCCTTCACACCAATCACCGGCAAGACCGCGGCCGACGCGTTGCTTCCGCGGGCGGCCATTGGTCCCCGGGGCGCGCGGCCGGGATTGGCTGGAAAGCGCCACGTCCCCGGAGCGCGCCGAGCTGCGTGGCCCGGCTCCCGCCCAGCTCGGCTCGCCCAGCCTGTGCGGACGCCGAGCCCTGGTGCTTAGCTCTGGGGCGTGTGGGCGCGGCCCGCTGACCCTGGCCCACTGGCCGCCACGTCCGCGCTCGGGGCGCGCGACCCCCCGGCTTCCGAGTGTCGTCCTGTTAGCCTTCTTCCTGCCCTCGAGCCCCGGGCCCGGAATAAGCCCGCGGCAGGGTCGCCACCCACGCGAACCAGCCGGGCCTCTGCCTCTCGAGGGTCCCGACGAGGTTCCGTAGACCTCCGCCCTGCCAGCGTGTGCCTTTCAGCTTCCTTTCCCATCACCACGCACGTTCGCACCCTGCCCAAGCCGGCAGGGTCCCGGCCTGTCCTGACCGCCCTACGTTTCACGTCCATGTGGTCTTTTGTTCGCCTCTGCCTGAAAGACGTGTGCTTTCTCCGTTTCCCAGCTCCTGAAAGCCATCGTCACCCTGGAGTGTCTTGATGGACGCGGTAGTCGTGAAGCTGCCGGTGCTCTAGGAGTTTCCTCGTCCCAGGGAGCAGATTTTACATATTTGCTTTCCCAGCAGTTTGCATTTTTCAGTACATTGCCGAGTAACGCTGCTCATCTTCAATTAGATCAAGTGCCAGAACGGGATCCGCCTGACTTAATGCTTCAGGAGCTCCTAGTTTACAGCCCCGGTCCGAGCAAATGCTCAGAACTACCAAGTGAACTGAAGAGAAGAAATCCATTGCATTGCGGGCCCTGATTTAAAAGAAACATAGGGAATTAGCAATCAGTTTTGGCGGGAACAGGGAGAGTTTGAGCCTAGACTTTGCGTAGGACCCTAGGTAGTCAAACTCTGCCAGAGATCCAACCTCAGCCCCATCACCTACTCCCAGGGCTACCAAAATGTCAGCATGTATGGGATTAAGAGCACACAAAGTTTAAGTCCAGCCGAAACAAATGTTAAGATCATTAAAGACTTAATAAAGCAAATTGGCTTACCTTAAGATGAGAAAAGGCTGGCAACCACTGTTTGGGACGTTCAAACTATAAACACAAAACACAACTGTCGCCTCAGAGTTTATTCTGGAGCCCAGTGTGAGTGGCCATGACCAGGAGCCTAGATTCCTTGTACCAATGTAGTAAGTTTGGTGAAGATTTTTATAGTAACAGAACAATGAAAATTACTTTTCAAATACATTGGTGGAAATACCAGAGAATGGGTTACCACAAAGTGGGGAGACCTGTGATACAACCCTCAGATAACTATCTGATGACACACTTGGTTCTTGAGTTGTGAAAGCTAGTGATCTGCTAAGTCCAAAGGAAATTAGTACTCTTTCTACAGTCCACATAACTTGCCTAATGGTCATGAAGCTATTAGGTCAGTTACAGAGGAGAAGGAAAAGGCTTTTAAGAAATTATTAACAAGTATTAACAAGGCTAAATATGGCCCAAAGTAATTTGGTTCTGGACTTTGCAACATTCTGAGTTCACATCACTGCAGGCCTAGTCGGTTAACAAGCCTTGAAGAAGGTTCAGTTTGAAAGTGCAGCTGCTTTTTGGGAGCTCTTGTCTACTGTATCCCCCCGTTGGCCAAGTACCATAATTTGTGCATGGGGAGGGGACACAGTACTTAATATCATTAATGTTCCGTGTTGCTAGGAAATGCTTCCCAGCATCTGATGTGGATCAGGCTGAGTAGTAGGCGGGAGAGCAATCTTCAGCAGAGGGGAACAGATGACTAGAGGCATTTAAAAAGCAACTTCTGGATCACATCATTAGACTCTACTGGCCATTAAGCTCCAGATCTATTTTTTAAGTCCTCTATATTTGGCATAACTTGATGTTGTGGATATAAATATGTTTTTGTTTTAATCTCAGGTGTGGGATGTGGGACTGATTCAGGGGGGTCCACAGCAGCAGACTATTTGCCTCATGTGGGCTCTGAAAGGAGCCCTTTGCCTGAGAGAATAAATGTCAGAGCCCAGAGAGTGTGGAGAGAAGAGAAAGAACAAGGCTGCTCCTGCTTCCCCCTTGCTGCTCCTGGTTGCTGTTGTGAGACAAGATGATGGAGATCTCCTGAAAGAAGGATTGGACTGGCTCTAAGGAACCCGATGACCCTGACCAGCAGGAAGCAGCTAAGAGAACTTCGCCCCCCCCCTCCCACTAACCCTTTCTCTCTCCTACCTGGTGCTAGGGTGCTGGAAGGGATTGGAGTGAAGTAGGGAGAAAGAGATATAAGAAACGTAAATAAAAGTTTTTAAAAGTACACCTAAAATGTGATATATATTAAGAGTATTACAAAAAATTAATAATCAAGAACATTGTTTGGCCCAGTAGCATAAAGGTAATAGGTAAAGGAAATAGGCATTTAAACAACTAAAAATTAAATAAAAAATCCTAGATTGACTATATATTTACTCCTGTGTTTACAGTTACTTATACCCTGTGAACTATCTTATTTATAATTGGACTTTTAAAACAAATCTATTATTTTTTTTAATTCTAGTGAGGTTTTTGTTTGTTTGGGTCTAGCCAGCTTGAGTCATTGCTATAACCTCAGGGGAGTGGCTAACTCTAATTCTAGGAAAGACTGATCTTCAATAGTCAAGCTATCATTGCTCTTATCTGCTGACTCCCGGCCAGATCTGTTTTATTATATTGGTAGTAACTCCGATTTAGTTTGGGAAAGTAAATAGGAAGCCACATTGTAAAAGAAGTTACATAACAATATACTAGTCCTATAAAATTTCTTTTAATAAGATTGTGTTTCATGTACCAAATATTAATAACGACAGAAGAAATTATATTTGTTAGAAATCATAATTTTAATTGGAGGATGTAACAATAATAAAATGCTTGCCTAGCATGTGTGAGGTCCCTTAGCTCAATCTTAAGGCCTAACTCCATTCCCCCCCTCCAAAAAAAAATCAGGATATTAAAGTCCTTGTAGCCATAGCTAAATCTTTAACTTTTATGACAAAATGGAAATGAGACTCTGTAAAAAGTTACTGTAGTTTTGTCTATTTTATTAGCAAAATATATCGCCATTATAAAAACCCAGCTTATTGGATGGTAGAATACCTTACTCATTTAATGAAGAAACTTCAGCACTTAAGGTATAAAACATCATGGATGTCGTATTAGAGGTTGATGTCTTTTGTGTCAATGGAAAGAGTTAACTAAGTCTCTGAGCATGTCTAGCTGGAGTAAACAGAGGCAAAGTTACTTTGGCCAACATCGGAGCATATTATAGGGCCTTCTACAGTGTTTAATTGATTGGACCAGTTAATTTTTTTAATCAAAAAGTTTATCTCTTCTGGCCTTAATAAGTCCTGTGCAAAAACAAGTGCCCTTATCCATGGAGCCAGCTCTCCAGCCACACACTTGAATCTTTTAAACATGAAAACTAGATCTGAGTTAGGTGGTGGTTCCAGGTAAACAATCATCGCCAAAACCAAACAGTCGAAAAAGACGAACAACTGTGAACTCACTAAAACCAAGATCAACACTACTTTATTACTTAGTTATATGCCAAGTGAAATACTCAATATCATAATTTCTAAAAATACCTAATTATAAAAGGATTTAAGAAACAAAGAGAGTAATGTTGCTTGAGATACAGGGCTGTCAGTGGACTTGATCATGAGTATTACCCAGCGTTTCTGAAGCCCACACAGATGTACTTTAGATGAAGTACATATGTTTCATCTGAGAAATGTGAACCAAAAATTCATCATGTCTAGTCTTGTCGAGGTTAGAGGTGCCTGGATACATTTTCTCTCCTCCCTTCAGAATGAAGTCTTTGGCGGATGTCCTCTTTTTCTTCCAGTTGATGAATCATCCGGTGACTCATTTCCTTCTTCCCCGAGGAAGGCTCTTTAACTAATTTTGGAGTTTTGGTTATGATAGTCAAAGGTTCTGCATAGTAGTATATGCTTTTCTCTCACAGAGATGCTTCATTTACTTTTTACTTATTTTTTGTATAGGATGCCAAGTACCTTAAACACTTTTCGTTAGTTCCTTGAGAGTTTTGTACCTGCTTTGATAATGTTCAATCTTCACCCCAACTCTTCCCCAACCCCTCCTTCCCAACCCAACATTTTCAGATCCCCTGCAAGACCAGTTTGTACTGCCTAAATTTCTTGGATATATGGCCACTCTCCAGGGGCTACACTATTAGAGAACACTCTCTCTCTCTCCTGGTAGCTAACAATTGCCAATAAGTTCACGGCTGGAGGCAGTTTGTATGTCCAAATCCCCTCTCCATGGTGGGATTTGGCCTGGATCGGGTCTTCACACCTTGTGTGGCTGTTATCGCCACCTCTCTGAGCTCATACGCAGCTGCCCTCGTGTGTCCAGAAGACACTGTTTGCCTTGAGTCCTCCCCCACCAGTGGCTTTTACTCTTCCCACCTCGTCTTCTGAAATGTTTCCTAAGCTGTGGGAATGGGGGTGGTATACATGTGCTCTTTAGAGCGGAGGATTCTTTGGTCTTTTTCTCAGAGCCCTGGCCAGATGCGGGTCTCCATCATCAGCGTGTAAACAGAAGCTACTCACTGAGCAGTGTGGGCCTTTCAAACCAAACACACACTTCTGCAAATTCAACGCTAACACCACAAGCCAGAAAAATACTTGAGACACTGTCTTGATCTTTAAGACTCTTCTGGCATAAATCATAAAATGTAAAGCCACGTGTATTTCTTAAGAACGCTACTAAGGCTGTTTAATGCTGCTGGTGTGTATATTTTTAAGGGATTACCACTTGGCACTTGATATACGTTTTGGTTGCTAATCTCTGGGGAAGACTAATTCTCCCTCTCTCAACAATTGTTAATTGTTCTTCATCTAAGGCTAGGGCCCCAGGAGACTTCCCAAATTCATGTTTGTATGTCAACTGGTGTCACTGTTTAGGTCTTGTCTAGACAGCCATTTTGTTGAGACCAAATGCTTGTTTTATAGGAGAGATGATGTTTTCCAAAATGGGTAAATCTTAGGAGAAACTCAAAACCTTAATTAAATTTTTAACAATTTATTGGTGCTATTTTTTAATCTACTAGGCCAAATTTCATGAATTTAAATACTTGTCCCATGATCACTATGTAGTTCAGCAGGAATGCCCCACGTTACTGTCTAGGCAGTGAGTTGTAGTAACTTTAAAAAAATGGTTGCTGGGCTTATAATGTTTATTATTAGCCCTAAGGTGGGATATTGTGTAACCCCATCTGGTTCAGGAAGAGGAAGGAGGACGACACTATGATGGGTTACCTGGTGCAGACATGGGCCTGACGGAAGGACTCCACTCATGGCATAGAAAGGCCCAGGTGAAGAGTACCAGCAAGGCCCCGGGATTCTGTATGGAAGCTAGACCAGAGGAGGAGGATTAAGGTGGGTGGCATTGGATGGGGGCTGGGAGGTGGATGGCGAGGATATTGGGACAGTGTAGGTGGAATATCTGCCCGCCCAAGGTAAATAAGACAATGATAAATCCAACAGGTGTCTGTGTCTTGTTATTTGTGATAGCGGGTTAGATAATACTGCCGTGATAATCTGAGGGCTAATAATAAACATTATAAAAAGCACAACAGCCATTTTTTTAAATTACTACAATAGCAGTGGCTATCTAACAAGCAAAGAGGCTTTGTCCAGTCGAAAAATAAAAAAACATAAAAAGAAAATCACAGGTTTTGAATGTCTCATTTAGTAAAAGGATAAAAACACAGTCCTTGATTTTCTTTTTCTTTTTTTATACAGCATTCTGCCTGCATGTGTGCCTGCACACCAGAAGAGCACAGCAGATCTCACTATAGATGGTTGTGAGCCACCATGTGGTTGCTGGGAATTGAACTCACGATCTCTGGAAGAGCAAATAGTGCTCTTAACTACTGAGCCATCTCTCCAGACCATCAGTCCTTGATTTTCAAAGCCATTTTTGGTAAATATTAGTATCAGTAGATCCATACTTAAGAAACCTTACCATTGCAAACAGAATCAAGCATTAGTTTATCTCAGGTCATTGAATTTTGACCTTAAAATTTTAATAAACTTTATGTTATACTCAATTTAGTTATAGTCATATTCACTTTAAGTTTTATTTTTCACAGTCTTTCTACAATATAATTCAGTCTTCTGAAATTACTCTCTCTCATTCATTTCCATTGAGGAGCAATCTTTGTCTTACCATAAAGTCCTTTCTAAACCAAAGCATTTTTCAACCTTTTGATCAAAAACATCTTACCTATAACCATTATATCTCCTTTTCTAATGTAATAGCTTTGTACTTATCCCATCTTATTGTTTAAAATAAAGTTTAGAGAACAAGTTTGAATCCAATCATTTTCAATAAAAACACAGGACTCCATCTAAAACATACATGGTGTCATAGCTAGCTTCAGCTATCAACTTGACACAGCCAGAGTCACTTAGGAACTCAGTTATTGCCTCCATCAAAGTGGCCTTTGGAAGTGTCTGGAGGATTTTTCAAATTGGCAGTATGATGCAGGAGGGCCCAGACTAGTGTGGGGAGTGCCACCAGGGGGCTGGGGGGCCTGAGCTGCTTAAGAAACAGCTGAGCAAGCTAGCGAGCCGCCATCCCCCATAGTTTCTGCTTCGCTTCCTGCCTTGAGTTGCTGCCTTGGCTTCACTCAATGATAGACCCTAACCGATAGCCAAAGAAACGTGTTCTCCCTTACGTGTTTATCATAAGCAGCAGAGAATCTAGGATAGAAACTGGCCCAATTAAAGCAGGCTGCTCATTCATTATCTCAAAGCCTAGAACTTCGGTTTTGCATGCAAAAATACTAATCTTGGGTTATTAACTGTTTTTCACTGAGAGAACTATAAAACCAAGTTATTGTTGGTTAGTGATCCTCATTTCCCCTAAGACTGGGGAGTTGAAAGTTTGTAATCATCACATGGAAAGCTGGCTGCAGGTTGTGTGGTACTTGATCTTCCCACACGTCCTTCTTTCTGGAAACATCGTTCCTCCTGGACAATCCCAAGCCTCCATGTGTGCTATCGTGGGGATGTGTGTTTTGGACGAGGGTTAATGCTCTGCCTTGGGAATTAAGATTCTTGGATTTTACCCTGAGACTATTTTTTTCTGTGTGTCTCAATTACAGATGGGGGTGTGCCCAAGACACGTGGTGCTCAAACCCTTACATGCGTCTTTCTGGATACGCCAGTTCCTTCCGATTCAGCAACAGGCGGTGCTAGCTGAACAAAGGGGGAAACCTCTGTCGGAGGTCTCAGGCGTCGTCTGACGGTGCTCTCGGCTTCTGGGTTAGGAAAGCTAGGGCCTGCTAAATTAATATATTCCAAAGGAAACTAGTGCTGTTTCTGCAGCCCACATTGTTTATCTCATGGTCACGAAGCAGCTAGGTCACGTACAGAGACCAACAGCAAACCACCACTAAATGAATGGCTTTTTCTTATTTGGTTTTTCAAGACAGGGTTTTTCTGAGTATCCTTGGCTGTCCTAGACTCACTTTGTAAACCAGGCTGGCCTCAAACTCACAGTGATCCACCTGCTTCTGCCTCCTTGAGTGCTGGGATTAAATGTGTGCTAAAAATGGCCCCAAATAATTACTCTCTGAACTTGAAATTATGCTTGAAGTTCTAATGAGTTAATCAGTAGAAGGTTCAGTTTCAAGGGGCAGCTTCCTTCTGGGAAGTCTGGGTGACAAAAGGGTATTGGCCATCACTGACGGAGCGTGTCATGGGGTGAGACTTGGGCTGCACCAAGGAAGTCTTAAACAATAGAAAGGAGTCAGGTGTGGGTAGAGCAGAAGGTAAATGTTGAGGCAAAGTTGTTCAAGAGTGGCAGACACTCAGGGAAAGCATGGCTGACAGGTTTGAGTGGGGAATGGAAAGCCTTGACCTGAGGGGTCTGACTGACCATGGGAGGCTGTCCAGGTGAAGGGCAGAATGGAATCTGAAGAGGTTCTCTCAGGCACACACGTTTTCCCTTAAAGGCTGTCTACAAGCAGGCTACCTCAGGTAGTAATTCAGAAGCTTAAAAATGCTATCCTAAGGTGAGGCATGGTGTGAGGCGCTGGTGCACCCATGGCTCGCAGGACACCAGCCCACGTCAGGAACGGCCCGGTATTCCGATGATGATGTGCTCTTCTGGACATGATGCCGGAACCCGGAACAGCCGTCACTCCTGAAAGACCCTCATGTTGGGCTCATGTTCCCCGGAGGCCCAGGTATAAAGTTAAAGTTGCTGGGTGGGGCTCCTCCATGGTTGTGGCCTATGCTGTTGGAACCCCTCAAATAACTCAGGGTTCACCAAGGTAGACTTGGGTGGACCCAGTTTTTTGGTGTGCTGTTGCCCTATCTGGGGTGAATGGATAGACTTTAGGGAAAAGGTCATAAAACAGCTTAGCGCCCTGGCAGTATGTCAGTGAAAGCTGGACAGACATTGCTAGATTCCCTAGGAAGGAAAAGGAAACGGAACCCTTGTGTGTGAGAGCTCTTAAAAGTGTGAACAGGACTGAAGATACATCAGAACACATGTCTAGCATACATACACAGAACTCTGGGTTCAAGCCCCAGTACTACAAAAATCAGGTGTGATGGCACACACCTGTGTGTAGAGGTAGAAAGATGGGAAATTGAGGTCATTCTATGCTATATACGCAATTCATATATATAATTTACAAAAATATAGAGTGCTGGCAAGATGGTTCAGTGAGTAGAGATATTTGCTGCCAAGCCTGATGACCAGGGTTCAATCCCTGGGATTCCATACAGTGGGAGAAGAAAAACAGGGTCTGTAAGTTGTCTTCTGTCCTCTACTTATGTTTTATGATATGTGCACACACACACACACCACACACACACACACACGCACAACACATACACACACACACACACACGCACAACACATACACACACACACACACACGCACAACACATACACACACACACGCACACACGCACAACACACACACACACACGCACAACATACACACACACACACACACAGCGGGGGTGGGGGGAGAACATTAAAATTTGAAATAGTCAAGTGTAGTTGCACATGCCTGTAATCTCAGTACTCAGGAGGCAGAGGCAAGTGGATCTCTGTGAGTTTGAGGCCAGCCTGGTCTACAAAGCGAGTCCAGGACAGCCAGGGCTACACAGAGAAACCCTGTCTCGAAAAACAAAGAAAAAAGTGTAAAGAAGTTTTAGAGTCAGTGATGAAAAAACTGAAGGTGGTACTCAGAAATTAAATGTTGGGCTGTGGCTGTGTTAGCTCGGTGGTAGAGCGCTTGCCTAGCACACACAGGCCCCAAGTTCACTATTCAGTAGAGCAAAAAAAAAATCTTCAGAGAGTTACTCTGATGCATAAAGAGGGGGGAAATGAGTGTGATGAGGTGAGTAAATGGATGGAAAGAATTCATAGGCTTAGGCTGTAGGAGAGGCGTAGGAGTCCCTGCCCAGGAGGCGGCTGATGGAGCCGTAAGAGCAGAGCGCATTCTAAGAGAAGCAGACGAGGGTCAACGAGAGCTCCAGAATCAAAGCAGCCAGGAGAGGGAAAGGACTTTGGAATGACACACGTAAGAAATGGCACCACCAGGGCTAGACAGATGGCTCAGAGGTTAAGAGCACTGGCTGCTCTTCCAGAGGTCCTGAGTTCAATTCCCAGCACCCACATGGTGGCTCACAGCCATCTGTAATGAGATCAGGTGCCCTCTTCTGGCGTGAAGAACACTGTATACATACTAAATAAATAAATCTTAAAGAAAAAGAAAAAGGAAAAAAGAAATGACACCACCAACTACGCCCAAGGCCCACTCGCCCATTCTGTCTGAAAGCAGGGCTTAGGTTCTGTGTGGGCGTGTGGGCAGGTGATCTGAACTCGGGATGCTCCCATCTGGGCGCCCTTACTCTGTGGATTGACCAAACACGCCACAAATGAATGAATTGTCTCCCGTGTGCCAGGCACTGCTCCGGTCACTGTGAATGCAGCAGTAAGCAAAAGGCTTAAATTCTGTCTCGGTGCTCACATTCCGATCTGCAGGAGCAGGTGAGACTGACACATGAGTTAAAAAGCAAAAAGGAGAGATGGCCACGTGCACAAAGGAGAAGAGGACGACAGGGAAGGCAGCGAGGAATGATGGCCTTGCGTTTGATACAGAATGGCTGGTTTAATGCGCACACACAAGGTTTGTCAACCAGGTATGTCCATACCTCAGGAGCTGTCAACCCAAAGGGATGTGTGCCCGTGTTCAGGAGACTGAGACAGTAACACAACTAGTAAGTTTGAGCAACAACAGGAAGAGTCAGCCTACCTGAACAGTCTTCCGGTCTCCTGTGAGAACTGTTCCTAAGAGGGGCTGCTGACATCACCCAGTTGGTGGAGAGCTTGCCCAGCGTGCGTGAGGCCCTGCGTTTGGTCCCCAGGGCCTCATATCCCAGCATCCACTCTATCTCAAAACCCAAACAGAGGCATGTGCCTCAGCTTCCAGCCCAGGGTGAGGCTGAGCAAGCCTGAGCTGGGCAGGAGGCAGAGGAAGGAGGAAGAGACTGCCCCGGGGCACTCTGAGCAGAGAGGAGACCACAGTGCTCTGCTTGGCTTACGGCTTTACTGTTTAAATCAGATAAATAGACGCTCGGTGGGGTATCTCAGAGACCTGCTTCTCGTCTCGCTCTCTTCAGCTTCTCTCCCAGGTCGCTCCTGTTTCCTTGTGATACTTTTCTTTCTGCCTCTTTCTCTGACTCCCTCCCACCAGCTTGTGCCCCTCCCGTTTGCTTTGCTCGTGTCACTGCTCATCTGGGCTTGCTTCTCTGAGTCGCTCTTCTCCAGCATCCCAGTCAGGCTGCTGTGCAGGCGCAGGTGGAGAGAGAGGCAGACAGGTGAGGAGGCTCCGGTCAGTGCTGTGTTAACTCTGGCTTGCTCCTGTGGCAGCTTCCTCCTCCCCTCTGTCCAGATAGAGCCCCCCGAAACTGACCGCTGAAGAGAAGTGCTGGTGCAGCTGCATAAACTATCCCCAACAGGAAAGGAAGCATCATATATTTCCCTGTGAGTGCCGGAGAAAAAAAGCAGTCAATATCATATAGGTTACCTGAAAAACTCTTCCGAGAATGCATAAGGACAATAACGGCCCTTTTCTGTGGCTCTCTGTCTCCCCACCAGGGGCTTTTAGAAACTGCAGACAACTCCAAACCATATAGATGTCATTTCATACGCACACACACACACACACACACACACACACATAAAAGTTTAATTCATAGGCACGGTATATTATCCACATGCTTAATAAATAAACCAAGCAATTTTGTTCTACCAAAAGTTATGTGACTGCGGCTTCTCTCTCAAATATTGACTCTCCACTTCACTTTTGGACTGTATTCGGTTGTGGCTAACTGAAACATTAGAAAGCGAAGCTGTGGGGGGGCACTTGTTCTTATTTACATTCTAATTTTAATGTATTTAATGGGGGGGGGGCTCTGTGCGTGAGTGCCGGCGTCTGTGGAGGCCAGAGGTGTCAGATCTGGAGTTGGAGCTTTGGGTAGCTGCGAAGCTCCTCCAGTGAGTACTAGGAAGCAAATTCAGATCCTCTGGAAGAGCACTATGCATTCCTATCTGCAGAACACTCACATTTAACGCTTTTCGGTTATTTATAAATGGTCTCCTGGAAGAGTTACTATTCCACTGATAATACCTACGTTTTTTATTACATGTATTTGTTTGTGTGCTGTATGTAGATCATGAAAGTAGAAAAGAGATCACAGGACAGCAGGAGGATATCCTGAGGAGAGGAAACACAGGGCAATGGAAAGCAGGTGACAGGACAGGACGACGGAAGACAGTTTGGAAAGAGGAGAGGGGCAGTGGGCTATAATGACATCTGCTTATGGAACACTGCAGGGCCTGGCTGCGCAGTGGCCGGCTCACAGTCATGAAGCTTTGTGTGAGGAGTGAGTATTGCTAACCGAAAACACGGAAACTGCCAGAATGAAACCATTGCTCTGTATGTTCACTTCAAGTCTACCTTAACAGCGTTTCCGAGTTAGGAAACAGGGACTCACCTTCTTTAGGACTCTATGAGACAGTGCTTGGAAGGTGCTCCGCAGTGCTTGGTGAATGAGCTACCGTAGATGGGAACCTTGGAGAATGGCAAGAGAAAGGCTGGCACCCTTCACCCTGCGGTCTGGGGCCTTCTCCCCTCCACCGCCAGGGAGGAAGACGCCCAAGAGCTCCAGGGAAGGAGAAGGGAGGGAAGATCCTACCCCTACGCCTCCCCACACAGCAGGAAGGGAAGGCTCTAGTTCTGAGATCAGCAGCTTGACACTGTCCTTTGGGGCCCCTGCCTGTAAGCCTTTGGAATCCCCAGAGGACTCTAGGGCTGGGTCCTGATTCAGAGCTCGAACTTCAGCCTGCCCCACGGAGGCCACCAGAAGGACCCCATCAAAACCATACCTCCAGGTATGGACAGTGTGGCCTGCTGCAGGCAGCCAGCGTGCCGAGGAGCGAGAGCGGCTGCGGCCCAGAGGGGTTCTCTCTCTCCCACTCTCCGCTAGTCAGCGTGTGCCTCCAGCTGAGATCGCGGGTGCAGGGGACACTGTTCTCACAGGGAGTCGCTCTCCCTAGTTAAGAAAAGGAATGTGTTTGCACTCTGGCTCACAGAACGCTCTGGAAGCTATTAGCCAATAGTCGTCGGGAGAGAAAGCATTAGACGCCAGGCATGTCACTTATACACACTCTTGTCCCTTTCATCATTGGTGGCAAGTCTGTAAGGCAACTCTCCCACAATCCCCGTTTTACAGGTAAGGACTCTGAGGCCCACAGAGGCTGATTGACTCACGAATGGCCACATTACAGCCAGGCAGAGTCAATATGCAAAGCCGACCAGCCTGGCTCCAGAGCCCGCGTTCTTAAGAACTACATCAAGTTGAGCGAAATAGCCTCAGCGAACGGAGAGAAACATCGCAGCCGGCCAGGTTAATGGAGTGAGTCTCCCCACGGACACTTGGTCAACTAACCTGACAAAGGCCTTGAAGGCAGAGGAGCGAAGCCAGAGCCTATTCTAGACCCTTTGCCCCGGCTCTCCGAAATATAACCAAAACCTTGGAGTCAGTTTTGGGGTATTAGAGATGCCTGGTTTCCTAAGCCCAAGTGTAAGGGACATTTTGACAAGACCCAGGGTCAGCTTGTGTGCCTGCGAATGGGGGCACACAGGTGTGGCCTTTGGGCCTCTGGCTGTCTAGACTGAGTGTCTACCCCGTCCCTCTCCTCCCTGCCCCCGTCCCCTCCACAGCATGGTGCTGAGCTCTTGTGCAGCCAAGGCTGATCTCGAGTGCCTCCCAGGGGCTAGGATTGTAGGCATGCCCCCCAATGTCTCCTGAGTGCCCGAGTTCCTGTGTGTCCATCTGTTCCTGTGTGGCGTAGCGACAAGGGACCAGAGGCATCTGATCTCCCCTGGCTCCCCTGGAGTTGGTAGCCGTGAGCTACCCAAAGTGGATACTAGGACCAGACAGATGCTGGGGAATATGCAGTCTTAAACACTGAGGATCTCTTCAGCCCCATGGGCTCTGGCGCTCAAACTCAGTTCCTCACTCTTGCAAGGCAAAGACTTTACTCCCCAGCTGAACCCTCCCCTCTTTTCTATCCTGAAGTTCCAATCGAGGGCTTATGGTGTGGTTCAATAGGTGACAGAAAGAAAACGGGGTCCAGAGAGCATCCCAATGTGGCTCATTAAAATCAGCCTAAGAATGTCCCAACGTCAGATGTCCTGAAATGCTTTTTGGTGTAAAGGATCTTACTATGTAGCCCAGGTTATCCTGTAACTTGCTATATAGACCAAGCTGGTCTCAAACTTGAGGTGTTTCTCCCAACTCAGCTTTCCAAGTACTGTACCACCACACCTGGGTAGGTACCCTAAAATTTAAATCTTTTCTCTCCAGTCCCAGCAGTCATTAGAAACATTCTGGAATGTTCTGCTTTCCTTATCCCTAACCCCAAGAAATATTTTGAAGTGTGTGCATTTGTGAATGTGCTTGAATGTTCCATAAACAGCAAAATTAGTTGTCATGTGAGAAGGCGGTCACAGATCTGGGGGACGCGAGTTCTGCCCACCTGACAGGGCTCATGGGCTGGCAGCGCGGAGCACAGCCTCCGCTCTGGCACATCCTTCTTGCCCACTAAATGTTAGTGTATCCTGCACTTCCATTTTTACAGAGTATATTTAAACATTCAGATTTAGGGCGTCTCTTGAAAAAAAGAAACAATCAAGACTTTCTGACCATGCTAGCCTATGTGCTGGCATGACAGCACTGACCTGACCATGCTAGCCTATGTGCTGGCATGACAGCTCTGACCTGACCATGCTAGCCCAGGTGCTGGCATGACAGCTCTGACCTGACCATGCTAGCCTATGTGCTGGCATGACAG
>REGO01000325.1:173483-239228 GCA_010120015.1 Rhombomys opimus | reverse complement strand
CTCATTCTCAAGGGCATCCTCCTGTCTCAGCCTCTTGGGTGGTGGCATTCCAGGCTCAAGCCACCAATGTGTGTTTCTCTAACAGGACTTAAAGGACCAATTATTCACAGGAGCAAGAATGAGAAGTCAAGAGTCCCTTTGCATCTACTCTGTGTCTATGGAGCCTCCCTTTACAGCTTCCTGGCTTTGCTTTAAAAATCATCCATCCTGGATGAGTATAAGCCTTTAATCCCAGCACTCAGAGACAGGTGGATTCCAGGCCAGCCTGGTGTACAGAGCAAGTCCAGGAACATCCTAGGCCACACAGAGGAAACCCTGGCTCAAAAAAATCAAAACTTACAAACAAAAAAGCACTCATCCTCATGGCCCTTCCATTTATTCTAGGCTCTGTCCGGCCCACAGGGAGCCCAGGAAGGTAAAAGGCGATAAATACACCAGTGCCCACTAGACCCTGCAGTTTGCTTGCTATGTTTAAGTAGATCTGCACAGGTTCCCTGCACAATGGCACCTCCCCACCGTGCAGAGACTGCCTCTAAGCCCAGGTTCTCTGGTCCCTGCGTCCTGCTCTCTGCCCAGCAATACATCTGCTCCTAGTCATCAAAGGCCATCTCCTCTCAGGTGACAGGCCCGAAGTGGAAATGACATGAACTGGGGAGTCCAGTGTCCCACTCAGCAAAGAATGCCTGACCTCTCTCAACAGGCCTGCGCTTACGGGAGAAACGCTAGTCAGCCTCATGTCTCAGCCCTCCTAGCTTTCCTGCCTCAGTTTACCTCCACTGCAGTTCTAGGGGTAACTCTTCCGGCCACATCTTGGGAACAGGTTTAGAAGAATCCGGGGGTGCTGCTGTGGGCCACCCAAGAGTACCTGGATAAAGTTGCTTTCAAACACCACGGAGTTAGGAAACAGGTTGAATTCTGGAGAATGAACCATCTGGCAGAGTAGTCCTTCTTCCACGCCCAGACCCACTCCAGGGTTCGGCTCCCCATCCACAGGCAAGAGGCCCCTGAATTTTTCCCAGGCGATCAAGGAAGGGAAGGTTGGATAAGATCTTTTAACTTTTACTGTCTTCTTCGATTTCCGCCAAGACTTTCTAGGTGGATCTGATGTTATCATGTCTGCGCATGCTCAGGGGCCCTCCGCACAGTTGTCCTGGGATCTGTCTCTTCCCTTCTGGTCATGGGCAGCTGGCCAAGGCCTGGGGGGCAGCCAGTCAGCTCACAATGATGAATGGATGACATCATGAAAAACCACAGCAGGCCTGCAGGAAAGGGAAGTGAGGAGGGCCTCCCATTTCCTCCCGAGCCAATGCTGCTCATCCCAAGTCCTTCCGTGGGGCCCGCACTGGACAGTCACAGAGCTTGCGGGGAAGGCCTGAGGCAGGCAGGGAGCACGGGCTTAGTTAGGAAGCCCCGTTACTGCCCGGAAGAAAAGCCCTTTGTGTCTGTCAATCCTCTCTGTCTTGTCTGTCTGTCTCTCACATGCGTGTGTGTGTGTGTGTGTGTGTGTGTGTGTGTGTGTGTGTGTTTTACTGGAGATTGAACCCAGGGCCCCACACACGCTGTTTTGTGTACCCCAGTCTACACAGCGCTTGAACTTACTGCCTCAGCCTCCTAAATTCCTGAGATCACAGGCCTGTACCTGTGGTTCGAGCTCCCCTTTTTACGATTGACTGACTGATTGATGATTGACTGGCGTTGGGGGGGGAGAGTGCCACAGCACATGTGAAAATCAGAGGACAAGCTATGGGATCAAGGCTCTCCTTCCGCCACACAGGCTCTGCGCCTCACACTCAGGTCCTCAGGCTTGTGGTAGGCACATGGCTTTATCTGCTGAGACAGCTCACGGCCGGGCCATCTTTCTGGCCTCCCTACTTGCTCTCTTCGTGTTAACGATTCTAGACAGCTCGAGGGGCTGCTGTCTCCTCAAAACTAATTTCCAGAACCGCCCATGCTGTGATCTCGCCCTGCCCCCAGGCCCTGGCTTAGCATGACATCAGCCTCTCGCACTCCGGCTGAACATGACACAAACCTCCCACACCCTGGCTTAGCATGATGTGAGCCCCCACCCCTGAGCCCTGGCTTACGTGCAAGAACCATTTCTGCTTCTAGGCGAGCCGCTGGAGCCTGCTCTCTGACTGGCTGGTTGCAGTGCAGGAGTTTTCTCCCTTAGGAGGTTAAAACTGAAGGAGCAGGAGAAGGAATTAGTTTCCTACCACACGGCCAGCTGTGGGAGGGCACCAGCTGGGAGGGACAGCACCTCATCTCAGTGATTCTATATTTCCCCGAGAGACAGAGGAAGAAAAAAAAAAATCAAAATTTTGGGTGCGGTGAGGGTCAAAGGACCAAGGAGGCTGAGCACCGTTCAAAGTCAGTTTAAGGAGACAGAGCAGTCTAACTTGGACAACGTTCTAGGATTTGACCATTGAGGTCAAATGCAGTAATTTTAGAAAAATGGTTTAGCAGCCAGAGCGACAAAGGTTGGGCTGGATATTCCTGTATTCACCACAGAGGCAGAGGCTGAGCGCTGTGGACTTCCCAGTCTGGTTCCCTCTCCCACGGCCACAAGGCTACACCCGCCCAGCCACCGGTTACAACTCCCGGGGTAGCAGTGGAAAGCACAACTCCCATCAGGTAGGATTCTCTAAGGATGCGTGACAGCCCACCCCTGTGGCCTGCGCACCCCTGGAAACTGAAAGCGTGGTTAAAGGTTGTCTCCGTCTTCCCAGGAAGCACTTAGCCACCCGTAGCTGACGGGTTTAGGTAAGGGCTGGGCAGAGTTAACCACTGAGATGTCCCGAATCAACTGGAAAGTTGACTTCACTCTTTTCCGTCTCGTCCACCTGTGTGGTGCTCCTCAGCCTTCAGTGCAAGGAGGCCTTAACTCCTGGTCTAGAAAGTTAATTGTGACCACGCTTTTGGCTCTAAACAAGATGCTGAACAATTGTATAAATGGTGTTCCGAGGTGTCCATCTTTTCCTCCTCTGTACCCACTAGCCTTCCAACTCTGGTGCTCTGAGTCGTTTTAATAACTATGTAATAGATGCTTACATAGCCCAATATTTCTCCACTTCTTTCTGTTCTGCACAGCATTGCTACAGTTATGAAAAGGAAGAAAAGAGAGACCAAAGAAATAACCTCGATATTAAAAAACAAAAAAAAACTTTTCTTGCAGAAGTTGAGGAGATGACCAAGCGGTGACGGGCCCAGCTTGTGAGGTGTGCCATGAGAGCCCCCCCCCCCGCCGCTGTTAATGGCATTCTGCTGTGCACGCAGACAGGAGCCTGGCATAGCTGTAGTTGAGAGGTTTCGCTCACCAGCTGATGGAAACTGATGCAGACATTAGGCGGAGCTCGGGGAAGATGGCGGAGGGAGCTAGAGAGGTCAAGGACAGCACGAGAAAACCTACAGCATCGACTCACCAGGCCCACAGGGGCCACAGAGACTGAACCCCCTAACAGAGAGCTCACTTGGGACAGACCTAGGCCTCGGCACGTATGTAACAATGGTGCAGCTCTGTGTCATGTGGGCCTAACAGTGTCTGTTACTCTTTCTGACTCTGTGGGGACTCCTTTCCCATAATGGGCTGCTTCTTCTGGCCGCAGTGGGAGGAGATGCACCTAGTCATACTACAACGTGAGCTCCCAAGGTGGGCTGATACCCATGAGAGCCCCCCCTTTTTCTGAGCCTTTTCTGAGGAGAAGGGGAGGACAGAGGATGGTGGGGAGGGGAGGGAAGAGGGAAGGGCTGGGAGGAGGGGAGGGGGGGAAACTTTGGTCTGGTGTAAAATTAATTAATTAATTAATTAATTAAAAATTCTTTGCTGGGCAGTGGTAGCACATGCCTTTAATCTTAACACTTGGGAGGCAGAGGCAGGTGGATCAGTGTGAGTCTGAAGCCAGCCTGGTCTACAGAGTGAGTTCTGGGAGAGCCAGGAGTACATAGAGAAACCTGTCTTGAAAAATAAAACAACAAAATTTCTTCTAGACATACTTAGTATACTCCTCTGATGTCCATTTTGTAGTTTGACATTATCTTGAGCATAGGCCATCTGGAATGAAGAGTACGTTTAGTGGCTTGCCTTGCAGCTAGGTAAGGCCATGTGACTAGTCTAGGGAAAGATATAGTGTGAGACCCCCAATTGAAATTGAAGTCCCATTTGAGACCCCACTACAGCCTGACATAGGATCTGGGCTTATGCCAAGACAAGCATCAGTTTTTGTTAGGAAAAAAAAAAAAAAAAAAAAAAAGGAGCAGGCCTATGTTCCCATTTCTCAGAATAGATCAGCATTTACTGGAAAGACCACAGAAAATGGGCAGCCAATCAGAGGCCACCTGACCCCGTTGCTGGACCCTCTGCTGGGCTGTCTGGCAGGAAAAATAAGGTTGCTTAACTGTCAGGTTAGAAACTAATGATTGCTGACGGGCTCAAAAGTTGACCGAATTTTAAATGCTCCAATCATACCAAAGATTACCTAACCCACCCTGAAATTCCCCCTGAGTACCTATAAAAGTAACCTGTGAACTCAGTTCATGGTTCTTTGTCATTTTGCCCTGCACTGATGGGGACCCCAGTGCACACTCCTTGCTGTCTGCATTCTATTTGGGGTGTTTTCTTTGTCGAGCTCTGGACCCTAACAATAGAAGCTCAAGTGAGATTACTGAGAGGAGTCATTGCAGGGACATCCTCGTTCGTCTCTGGCCACCCCTCTCCCTACCACTCCCCCAAACACACACTGGAATAAAACTTCCATTCTAATATGAGCTGTGAGTTTCTTTTTATGAGAAAAAATAAGTTAGGAATTTTTTTTACATGTGCTTTTATTATTCTGTGTAAATGGAGTGATGCTGGAGGCTGGAGGGAGCCTGCTCTCTCGCCACCTGCTCTCTTTCGGCACCTACGGGTTGAGGCTGCAAGCAAGTACCTTTACCTGCTAAACCATCTCCACAGCCCAAACTTGGATTTTTTAAAAATGAGATGGAGCCAAACCTAAATCTGGCCGATGCTAGTAATAAAAAATTCCTGTTCATTCTTCTGGAATAATTTTACAGCAAAGGAAAGGGCTAGTTACTAATCATTCTAGGTGATAGGAAGATAAAGTTAAATTACAGGAAATCTGAACTTAGCCTGACAGATGTGACTTCTGGGCAATGCCAGTGTTTGCTCCAACACTAGAAGATGCTGCACTGAGGTTTTGTTTTGGTTTGAAGTCAGGTCTCGGGGATCCAGACTGCTTGAACTTGCTGCATAGTTGAGGATGACCTTGAACTTCTGATTCTCTGGCCTTCAGCTCCTGTGTATTGGGATGAATAAGAGCATCTGCAGTAACTGGCCTCATGCTCTGTTGTTTCACAAACCTTTCCAATCATGTGTTTGTGTCGTCAGCTCTATGTTTGTGACTGTGTATCCCATCTCACCTCAGGCTACATCACAATTTCCCCAAACAACCAAAAAAACTATTATTTCACCTGGCTTATGGGAGCCAGCGCCCTGCCCAGGAGCTCACCTTCCCTTTTCTTTATCCAGTAGAGCCTCTTCCTTAGGGCATGACTAGTGAAAGCCTGGGAGAGAAGTCCTGCAGGGCGCCCCACTTTCTGGCTTTACCCGTTGCTTCCTCGTGGTGATATTTAGGTTAGTTCTCCAGCCACGAACTTGTTATTAAATAGAAGTTATAGCCAAAGAGTTTTAAAACTCAAGACAGATATTTCTTTTAAAATTAAAACAGTCACAATTTCTTAGTAAAGACCTGCCTTCTCCCCTCAACTAATGCCAAGGAAAACACCCAAGTGACTGTAAATCAGTACAGAAATGATTTCAGAAAACAGGAGAAAATATTTGACAAGAACCTTTGGTACTTTGGTAGAAATTAAATATAATATGAACAAAGAATAATGGAACCAGAATAAGACGGGAAGAGAAAAGGAAGAAAACATGAAAGAAAAACTTTAAATTCTTGATGTCACACAGGAGCTACATCTCACGTAATAGAAGAGTGAGTCAGCGATAGGGATGACAAACTTGGGAACACCCCACAGAGGCCACAAGGAGCTGAGGGGACACAGGGAGCGGAGCGACATCAGCCAGTATGACAGACTTGAGAACACCCCACAGAGGCCACACAGGGAGCAAGGGACAGCCAGCATGACAGCTACGGACCTGCATGGCAGAAAACACTTTCTGAAACAAAACAAAAACCCACTTGATATGGAGACACCAGCACTTACCATATTCCCAGGAGACCGGATAAAACTAGAGAGGCAAGAAACACCTAAATTACTGGACTAGAAAGAAAAGCATCCTACGAAAATATCAGAGGGATGAGGCAGGCGGGGCTGCAGTGAGCATGGAGACAGGAGAGCCTCGGACTTCACAGGCTTTAGATGTCACAGTGGGACAGAGGAGAGAAGAATGCGGCTCCAGAATTCTCTAGCCAGCCTGAGGTTCACTCAACTGTAACTGTAGCGAGAACAAATCTTAGAACATTCAACACATTAAAGTAAATGAACACATGAGATGATTGAATTAACTGACCATCTTCTTAACAGTATAGTTTTAAAATGTGGATACGAGCCAGGCAGTGGTACACACGCCTTTAATCCCAGCACTCAGCAGGCAGAGGCAGGCCTCTCTCTCTCTCTCTCTCTCTCTCTCTCTCAAAGTTCGAGGCCAGCCTGGCTACAGAAAAACCCTGTCTTGAAAAAAACAAAATATAACAAAGAAATAACAAAATGTGGATATAAAAGATAAAATTAGAAATAAAGATATAAATAGGTACCAAAGAGGACTAGAATATTATTTTGGAGATAGCCAAAGCAGCCCCTGTATCTAGTGAGTAAACAAACCACATTTTAAATTTTCTCTTACAAAGGTCGGTAGCTCAAAGCTGGTACATTTCTATGCCACGTGGCTTTCACCTCTCTGCCCCAAAGTGACTGCACTGGCCCCTATTACCTCACCGGTCAGAATGCAATCGAGAAGAGGGAAAGAAAAGGAAGCACACACATTCCTTTTACGGGGATGACCTAGAAATGGCATAATCACTTTTGTCATATTCTATTGGCCAGAATTCAGACACATGGCCACACCCATCTACAGGGAAGGTTGGGAATGGAGCTAGGAGCCCACCAAGGACTGGGGATGTGATTATCTAAGCATGAAGGATAGTTGCGAGCAATTAGCCCCTGTGAAGAAAGCACGTCACAGAATGACACCTGACACACACACTAAGAGCATAACAGTGTTTACTTCTGTTTACTTGTCACAGGGTCTCACTATGTAGCTCAGGCTGGCCTTGAACCTGAGATCTGCTTGCCACAACCTCACCAATGTTAGGGTTATAGGTGCACAACAATTTATTTATGTGTATGTGTGTGCCTGTGTGAACTGGAGTAAATTTATGTACGCTGTGTGCGTGCAGATGCCCAGGAAGGCCAGAGAGCAGCGGACCCCCTGGAGCTCGAGGTACAGGCAGTTTCAAGCTGCCTGACATAAGTGCTGTCATCTGCAACAGCTCCTAACCTTTGAGGCATCTCCTCAGCCCCTGCTTTATTTGATTTAGTGTTTGCTTTTTTGGCTTTGTTTTCTCCATTTGATTTCAAAAGTACACAAGGCCCCAAAACTTGGAGCAATTTTTTGTTTTTAAACAAAATTTGTTCTTACAAACTTTAAGATCAGCATTGGATATGAAAATTTTAAATACAGAATATGAAACTGAAACTATGGATACTCTACTTTGCAAATGTGAGGTGTCAAGATGTTTTTTGTTTTGTTTTTTACCACAACTGTACCACTAAAAACCACAATTAGGGACAATAATACATCAACCAGTCAATTGTGGTTTCCTTTTTTTTAAAAAATGTTTTTTGTTTTATGTGCATTGGTGTTTTGCCTGCATATATGTCTCTGCAGGGTGTCAGATCCCCTGGAACTGGAGTTACAGACTGTCGTGAACTGCCATGTGGGTGCTGGGAATTGAACCCTGGTCCTCTGGAAGGGCAGCCAGTGCTCTTAGCTCCTGACTCATCTCTCCATCCCAGAATTGTAGCCTGCTTAAGGTCTGTGTCATTAAACAAATTAGCAGAAACACAAAGCTCTTCTTTGGCAGAACCGTTAGTGTCTGCGGCCAATCCAAAGTCCCAGGGACAACCATTGCATTCTAAATTACAGATAGGATACATATTTGTAAACCTGACTTTAAATGAAAGGATCTGCTTTCAGAAAGAAGAAATAAGCAGAACCATAATTCACAAATTTAGTATTTGTTTGGTGTTTTTGAGACAGCTTTTCACATAGCCAAGGCCAGCTTCAAATCAGAAATGTAGCTGCAGCAGTTTAAGAATGTTTCCACAGGGCTGGAGAGATGGTTCAGAGCACTGGCTGCTGTCCTAGAGGCCCTGGGTTCGATTCCCAGCACCCACATGGCAGCTCACAATTGTCCATTACTCCAGTTCCAGGGGCTCCAACACCTTCACATAGACATATATACAGGCAAAACACCAGTGCACATAAAATAAAAATAAATAAATCATTTTTAAAAATGTTCCCCACAGGCTCAAGTATTTGAATTCTTGGTCCCAGTTGATGGCTTAAGGGGAAGTGACTGGCCTTGTGCCGGGGAGGGTTCTGAGGAATTAAAGGCTCCTGTCATTTTTATCCTCTCCACTTCCTGTTTGTGGCGACAGTATGAGCTCTCAGCTTTCTGTCTGCGTCACCATGCTTACTGACATGCCCGCTGTCATGATAGACTCTTATGCCTCTGGAACCACAGTCAGGAGAAACTGTTTCTTCCATAAATTGCCTCGGCCATGATTTTATCACAACAGCAGAAAGGCAACCAATACAGTAGCTGAAGATGGCCCTGAACTTCTCCTGGCTTTATGAGGTGCGTTAAACCCAGGGCTCTGTGCAGGCCAGACAAACACCCTGCCAACTAGACAACACTGTACCCACGTTCCCAGCTCAGGGAGCTTCCTGCACTGCTATATTTCTCTGTAGGGAACCAGCTTTCACTAAAGAAATGACAGATTCCAAATAAGGGCAGAAAAAGTACAAAAGAACACTAGAACATTTTGAATGCCAGAAAGGGAAACAGCCAGGTATGGGAGCCTATGCCTCTAATCCCAGCACTTGAAATGCAGAGGTGGATTGCTTACTAAGTTCAAGACTAGCCTGGAGGGATTGCTCAGTGGTTAAGAGCACTGTCTGCTCTTCCTAAAGGACCCAGGTTCAATTCCCAGCAACCACATGGCAGCTAGCAACTGTCTGTACCGCCAATTCCAAGGGAATCTGGTCTATAGAGTAAGTTTCAGGCTAGCCAGAGGCACATAGGGAAACCTTGTCTCTAGACAGATAGATGGATGGATGGATAGATAGATAGATAGGTAGATAGATAGATAGACAGATGGATGGATGGATAGATAGATAGGTAGATAGATAGATAGGTAGAGAGATGATAAATTGGAACAGTCAAAAGAACAGAACATAGAGGCCAGCCTGAAGGTATCACTACTGGCCAGGTCTGGGACAGTTTGAGTATCCAAGCTAGCATTTAGTATGAATGAATTGCAAAGCCTTGAATAAAACTGGACCCTGTGGGCCATACTGATGATGGATGGACGAGCATATGATAGACAGAACTACAAAGCCCCTTGTGAAAAGCTTCTGGCTATTTGTAGAAGCGGTAATGGAAACAAAAGTGCATCACTTGTGCCATCGGGAGGTGGTTGGTCCAGGGAAGAATTTTCACTCTGCATGAAACTAGTGGCTAAAGGCAATTTGCTGGTGAACCAGGCATCCATGCAACTGGGAACATCTTCTAGAAACTTCTACTGACTTGCAGAGGGAGAAGGAATACTATGATGGAAAACCTGGCAGAACCCCAGATGTGAGGCTCTGAGGATAGTGCTATTCCCAGGCTTTTCTTGCTCCAAGAACATGATCCCAGGATCCACTCTCATCCTGAAGACAGAGCCATAGGGAAATGCCAAGCCTGAGCTGCCTAGCCATGCTGAGAATGTGGAAGCCAAGAAAAAATTAAAACATGACTCCAGCTAAGTGTTGTGGTGGACGCCTGTAATCCCAGCACTCTGGGAGGCAGAGGCAGGTGGATCTCTGAGTCTGAGGCCAGCCTGGTCTATAAAGCAAGTACAGAATAGCCAAGGCTACACAGAAAAACCCTGTCTCAAAAAAACAAAAACAAAAGAAAGAAGAGGAGGAAGAGGACAAGGAGGAGGAAGAGGAGGAGGAAATGTTTGTAGCAACTTTGTCACCCAAATTGGAAATAGCCCAAATGTCTTTGGACAGATGAGTGACTAGACTGTTAGGTCCACAGTGAATCCCATTCCCAAACAAAACAACTGGCTTGCTCCTCATGGCTTGCTCAGCCTGCTTTGTTCCAGAACCCAGGACCACCGGCCCAGGGACGGCACCGCCCACAATGGGCTGGGCCTTCCCTCATCAATCACTGATTTGATGCCCTACAGGCTCAGCTAGAGCCCAATCCTATGGAAGCATTTTCTCAGCTGAGCCTCCCCCTTCCCTGAAGACTCTGGCTTGTGTTGAGCTACCACGAAACTAGCAAGCACAGTCACTATTGTTAAATTAATAAGATGTTTGGGCCTGGCAGGCGCCACTGAGGGACCTACATGCCTCGGTGTTGTGAAACGTGTGGGAGGAGTTTGCAGTTTATAGGACGAGTTAGCAATTCCACAATCTCCTCTTACTTGGTTCCTATTTCCTGGGCCTGCTCTGGGAAGATGAGCAGAGAGAGGGGGCGGTAAAGAGGCCAGGCTTCTTCTGCCTTTCTCCCTGGTAAGGGCAACAGCAGGGCTGCATGTGCTAGAGTCAGGGGCTGGCTCAAACACTGGCGGAAACCAAGTTGCAGGCCTGAAGGGTGGAGGCGATCAGGACCCCTGCCCCACCAGCCGTGACTCAGCCTGTGCCGCTGGAGACTGATCCCCACGGCCCACCTTTCTCTCGGCTGCTTAGCCCAGCAGTGGCCACTGTCCCTGCTGTCTGCTGGGCTTGGAGAATCACCAGCTGCCCAGGGCTCAGGCCTCACTGGGATCTGTGCTCACCCGACTTACTAACCTTGTCATTTGTGGAATATATATATATATATATATATATATATATATATATATATATACACACACACACACATACATAGATATATGTGTATGCACATTATGCGTAATAGTAGAAGCATTTTGCCATTTGGGACTCTTGACGGTAGATGTGGACACATTGAAAAATGCCAAGTCCAGGGCTGGTGAAATGACTCAGCAGGTAAAGGCATTTGCCACGCAAGCTTGACAACCTGCGTTTGATCTCCCGAACTCACAAAGTGGGAGGAGACAGCTGGTTCCTGCAAGTTGTCCTGCTGCATTATCATGTGCGCGCGCATGCACGCACGCACGCACACACACACACACACACACACACACACACACACGCCTAGAATGATGGTGCACACCTTTGATCCCAGAACTTGGGAGGCAGAAGGGGGCGGCAGAGGCAGGCAGATCTCTGAGTTCAATGCTAGCCTAGTCTACATAGGAAGTTCCAGGTCATCCAGAGCAACATAGTGAGACCCTGTCACAAAGCAAAGAACAACAAAAACCAAACGTACACAATGAATATATGTTTTAAAAGAACGACAAGCACCTGCAGCTACACTGTCCACGCGTGGGTGTGGGAATCCCATGACGCCACCCACTACCCCCGTATTGCGCACGTCCTTGGTCGGCAGCCAGGAGAGGGACGGAAATTCCTTTTATTCTTTGTCAGGGCAATGTGCTTGAAGACTTTAAGGGGGCAAGAAAGCTGTGACACGAACCACCTGTCGCCCTGTATCTCAGCAGAAGACGGGGAGCCGTCAGCTCTTCTGGCAATTGTTAGCACCCCAGCGCTGTGTTTTGTTTGAGCGTAGTTCAGAATATAATTTTAGTGACACTTAATAAAAACCAGTATCTGTGTCTGCAGCAAGACAAAGAAGTAGATTTATTTATCCTAAGTTAGGTGAGAATCACAGACGGCGTGTGCTTGTTTCCGTTCAAGCCATCACCCCCATAAAGTTGGTGGTCTTAGTCTTAATAATCCCGAATCCTCATTTTGTTTATATTTTACTCCGTGTGTGTGTGTGTGTGTGTGTGTGTGTGTGTGTGTGTGTGTATGTAGAGGTCAGAGCACAGCCATCAGTTCTGCACTCTCTCCGGCCACCATGTGAGTCTCAGGGATTAGGCTCAGGCTGTCAGGTAAGTACCTTTACCCACTGAGCCCTCTCAGCCCTTAAACGCTCCCGCTAAATGATGAGGCCTTACCACTCAATGCGTCGTTTCTGTCTTTGTAGCCCCGGGCTTTGGATTTCTCAGCCTGGCCCCTGTGGTCTGTTTCTGCAAGTCAGCAGCCTAAGGTTGTGAGGGTCTCCTGCCAACCTGGGGTGGTGGAGCCTGGCTCAGAACCGCCCCTCAGCCTGCACTAGGCCTGACCTGCCGCCCGAAACCAGCTCTACTGCTTCCTCACCACCAGGGGAGTCTTCACAACCCTCCGCTTTTTCCCTACAGATGTCCAAAAGCAACTGTGATGCTTTGATTTCTGTGGCCCAGTTAAAGGGGGTTTATCTTGATGTTATTCCTTGAGGGCATTTGCTCTTCTCTGGATTCTACCTCAGAACCCAGCGAGGCTCCCTTACTTTGCTCTGGAAACTGTTTCTGCCAATGCCCTGTCCTGGAGGCTATTAATTGACTCGAGATGATGACAACGTTTTGTTGCTTCTCTCTTTCACCTGCCATGTTTATTGGTCTTTAAATGCCTTACTCATCCCTTCTGTGGTGTTATTTTCACCTAAGGAATAGATACTAGAAAATCATTTTCGAGGAGAAGCCGGGACTGAAGCCTTCCCTGTCTTTGGGAAGACAGTGTTTAAAATGGCCAGAACTGGTGACGGCAGAAATGCATTTGCCAGACCTCCTGCAGCTGGGTTTCTGGTAGGAACCAGGCACTAGGGGACAGACAAGTAAGTCACAGATGGCTGGCGAATGGCCGTCTGCTGCACAGCCTCCCTTGCCTGGGAATGGAATGGCGTCAATTAGGCCATTCTGGGCTGTAGGCACAGGAAGGAACAGGCCAACCCAAGCCAGAGGAGAGGGGTCACTGACCCAGGGGGCTGGAGCAGTCAAAACCTCCTAGAGCAGGAGGAAAGGACTAACTCCTCTCCACTCCCCTGGGGCTCTCCTTCCTGGCCTGACTGTCCGGCAAACTACATGGAAACTCACAGATCTGCCAGGAGACAGGAAGGTCCAGTCAGGAAGGTCCAGACCTTCCTTCCCTTCCCCACACACTTACCACTCACCTGCAGATGCTGGTGCCTTGGTTTAAATGTTTATTTGTTGTTTGCAGTATTTTACAAATAGTTGCAAATTTGGCACACCCATGAATTATGGTTCACTTCTCTACATCTTTTTCACCTTAGAGTCTCTCATTTGCTTGTTCTTAATCCTGATTTTTGACATGCCTGTAGGTTCAAAGCACCTTGCAAGCACCCAGGCCATCAGTGAAGAACCATCTGCAGAGGTCTGAGCTACCCCTGCCCCAGCATCCTGGATGTTCCTTCACTCAGTCCCAACACAGTCCCGGCGTCGCAATTTTGGAAAGCTCTTCCATTTTGGTTGAACAGTGCCAAGTATCAAAATTACAGTTACTTGGTTTTTAGAACCAAAGTAACTTGTTTTTTCCTGGATTCTTGTTCTCACCCAGCATGGCCGCCCTGAGACAGCCGGACTGAAAGCACATGGGCTACCCATCGGTCATGTGACAGAGTCTGCATTCTGCCCCTGAACCTTACAGGAAAGGACTTCTGTGCTGTGCCTCACGGGCCGGAACTCTTCCTCAGACCCCAAGCTGGCTGTCTGTGTATGTGTCAACACCTCTCCTAAGAAACCTTACTCAGTGTCCTGGACTCCAAACCTGAAACCTTTCAGAGCCCAGCCCTCTGCTCAGTCGGTGTTTCTCCCCCTCCTCCACCACTTCCTCCCGGACCCCTCTTCCTTCTCTGTGACCCTTGGGGATGGGGTATCACACCAGTGCACACGCTTAGACAAGCTCTCTGCCACTGCGCTAGCTCAGTCCTCCTCCACCTACTCTTCCTGCTCTTTTAAAATTTACCGGTGGATTGCCTGTGTGGTGCTTGCTCTTGAACACAGGACCTCATGCATGATAGACAAGTGCTTTGCCATTGAGCTACAGCTCTAGGCCGTTTTCTTCAGTTTTAGTTGATTATCTCAAATCTGTTGTCACAACAACAGAAAGCAACTAGCACAGGTTATAGGAAAATTTTCCATTCCTTGCACATGTGGAGTTGAGAAGCAAGGGCAGCAACGATGGCACCCGAGGGGGGGAAATCGCCCTGGAAAGCAAAGCTAGCGGTGATGGTGCACATCTGTACCAGCAAGCTGCGTCTTGGGAGGCTGAAGCAGGAAGGTCGTTAGAGACACTGTTTCAAAACAACAACAAAAGCCAGAGGCTGGAGGCAGATGTCACTAGTTTGGCGCCTCTTGCCCTGAGCAGTGGTTCTCAGCCTGTGGGTGGAGACCCCCGAGCAGTCAACAGTCTCTCACAAGGCTCACCAAAGACCCTCAGTGGACACAGACGTTCATACTATGATTCAAAGTTACACTTATGAAGTAGCAAGGAAAATAATTGTATGGTGGGGTGTCATCAGAGCAGGAGGGACCGTATAAGCGGTGGCGGCCTTAGGAAGGCTGGGAACCGCCAGCTGAGAGGAATGCTGTACTTCTGGCCGAATGAAGCGGAGACCTCGCTCAGCCAACAGAAGGGGACACACAAGCAAAACCCCCGGGATTTGAGGCTGAAAGGCCTCCCTGCTAGAAAACTCTAATAAGGACCTGGTCTCCTTGCAACATTTTTAGAGATTTATTTGCTGTGTTGTAAGTACGAATGTTTTACCTGCATGTATGCATGTGTGCCACATACAAGTCGGGTCCCCAAGAAGGTCGGAGCCCCTGGAGCTGGGTTAGACATGGCTGTTGGCCACTGTGTGGATGCTGAACCCTGACTCTTGACCAGAAGGCTGGGCCATCTCTCCAGGCCCCCTTACAGCTTTTAAATTACGTACATAGAACAAACACAGGCTGAATATTATCCAAAATTCGTGAGACCAAAGTCTTACCTGTTTTGGAACATTCTGGGCCGGGGTTACAGCTCAGCCAGTCGAGGACTTCCTTGGCATGCTCGAAGCCCTGGTTCTCATCGCTAGCCCAGCACAATGTGCTGGCTCATGCCTGTAACCCCAACACTGGAGAGGCTGAGGCAGGAGGATTGCTGTGAATTCAAGGCTGCATAGTGAGTTCTAGGCCAGCCTGGTTTACGGAGAGAGCCTATCTAAAACAACAACAGTGCATTATTTTAAAATGCAGGTGTTACGTAAGAGATTATTTCACTACTATAAATGGTGAATAATGTGTCTACGGCTTCGGATGTTGTAGACAGGATGCCAAGGATGCCAAAGAGTAACAAGGCATGAAAGACGACTTCATGGAGACGTCCCACAATCCCTTGGTTCCTCTGACAGTTAACTTTCATGGCAAAACACCTGGCAGAAACAGTTTGTGAGAAGGAAGAATTATTTGGGCTGTTCTAGAATCTCATTCCACCACGGGGAAGGGAGTACGGGAAGGCAGGAAGGCAGGAGTGTATGGTGAAGCTTTGCCCACCACGGCAGGAAAGTAAGGTGTGAACCAGGGACCTGGAATAATCTTCAAAGAGCTGTCCTTTGTGGCCTACTATGCCAACGAGGCCCCACATCCAAAAGTTTCCCTGTCCTCCACAGCTCCTCCAGGTTGAGGAGATGGTTTGGTCAGTAAGTTGTCCACTGCGTGCGCATAAGGACCGAAGGGGATCCTCAGGACCTACATAAAATGCTAGCAGCCGTGGCACACCAACGTGAAAAGCCGAGAAGTTCTGTCCCTGAAATCCCAGGGCTTCGGAGGCAGAGGCAGGAGCATGCCTGAGACTCGCCAGCCTGTCGGTCTAGTTAACTGGTCAGCCCCAAATGTTGTGGCAAGACCTTGTCTCAAAATAAACAAAAACAAAAAAATAAGATGGAGGGCAGGCAAGACGGATCAGAGGGTAAAGGCTGTTGTTGCAGAAGCCTGAGGACCTGGGTTCAAGCCCTGGCTGTCAGGAAGGAAAGAGAGAACTGACTCCTGAAAGGGGTCCTCATGCTGTGCCAAACACACGTGTCCACATTCTTGCACACAATAACGCTAAATAAACCTTAAACACAGAGCGAGAAAGCTACGGAAGAGGACACTGGATCAGGACTCTGGCCTCTACACAGATGCCTGCACCCTTCACGCATGAGATAGTTCAGAAATAGACAAGGGGGTAGAATGGGTCAAAGACAGTTTAGTCCATCAGCTCAGCAAATCGAGAGTACCAGCATCCAGCTATCCGTTGTCCTGCCCCAGGCTACAAAAAGGGGTGAGACAAGGGCCATACCTCATAGGCTGCACGCTGACTGGAAGTCCGGGGTTAAGGACTTGACGTTTGCTTGCCTGCTTGCTTGTTTGTTTTACCCCAAACAGTAATCAGACTTGTTCCCTTCCAGGAAGAGAAGAAGGCCATGAGATAATTATCCTAGAGCACTTGACTTCCTTAATTTTCTATCCGATTAGCCGCTAGGACAGGTTATGGTTGGAGACCTTGAAGTCTGGCCTACTTAGCAAAGACGCGGAGAGTCTCAAAGCCCATGGTGGTGGATCTTGTTACAGTCCGGAACTTAGGAGGCTTAGGAATGAGTTTCATTAGCTCCTGTTTAAAACCAACCCAGGCTCCAGACTTTGCCTCAAAAATAGGGGTGTGGTGTGATGGGGCTGGCAAAGGCGGTGGCACACACCTTTAATCCCAGCGCTTGGGAGACAGAGGCAGGTGGATCTCTATTGACAGAGCCTGACGTCAGCCTGGTCTACTCAGGGTGTTCTAGGCCAAACAGAGCTATCTAAAGAGACTGACTAAAAATAATAATAATAATAATAATAAATACAATAAATAATATAAATAAATATAAAATAAAATAATTTACAGAAGTATACATTAAGTAAATAAAAATCCCACTTGTTTTCCACCAGAGAACAGAGTCAAACTACACCAGAATTCCATTCCTCTATTTGTTCCTTTGCAGCAACTTCAGTTTCCCTTGGGAAAACCATTCAGCCTACTGCAGCATTTGACCAGATGGCCAAATAGCTACCTCTCCCTGACTCCCCAGTGATGCCTTGGTGTCACACTGTGAAAGACCCTTTGATTGTCCCTTTGGTTTTGTGATGGCTAAAGAAACTCCACGTTATGCTGGGCATCCTAGCACAGCCATATCTAAGAGGAACAGTGAAAGTCAAGAAGCCAGCACAGCTGCTTGACAAAGATCCAGCCAAGCTGAGCCTAGTGACACAAATGCTATGGCTCAGCCTCCTGCTTTTTGACCTTGATCTCCATATGTCCCATGCTTGGGAGGCTTTTATTATTTGTACAACTTGGGACTGTTGGACTGATGGATTTACTTACGAATCATTTATGCCTTCTTCCATGAGTTCTACTTCTAAGCTTCCCCAGGAAAGCCCTGAGCACACTATCCCTCCCCATTTAGGGAGATATCCTTATCTGGCCCTACTTGAAGGTCTTCCTTATGCCCTGGAGGTTGTGACTCAAATAAAGATGCCAGAGACCTCCTTATGAGGCTCCGGCTCCACCACAGGCTCGGAACATCTGCCCCTGCCCTTACTCAGGAACAAGATAACCAGAACAAAGTAAAATAAAAAGGTAAACAATATTAGGAGTGCTAGAGAGGTTGGCAGAAGAGCAAATTAAAAGCCTCTTTCTTCTACAGAGAATGGTGTGCATAAATGATAAAAGAATGAAGAAGTGAGATCTTCCATTCCTAGAAAAGTCAGCTCCTATAGGTCTCCATCACCAAGGAGCAAAAGACTACCAGGGTTAGACACATGCATTTTACAAATTTATAAAATATAAACATTGTATTATGCCAGAAACTGAATAACTGCAGCACCTTAGGCTGAATATTTTTCCTGGACCTTATGACAATTAGTACTCTGACTATTAAAAGTTATTAATACTCTCCTTGGGACATAACAATCTTGCCAGGCCGGCTTGGAGCTGTCTGTCTAGTGCCCCTGAAACCCCAAGAACTACCAGCTGAAAACGGGCTGCCATGCTTTGGCAAAATATGCCTTTGAAGCTACAAGATGGTTGAAAGTTGGGTTGTGGGGATGATGAGGGAAAACGGTTGTAAAAGTTAATTCTGTTCTGTCATGGTTCATCAGTGATGACTAAACTTACGACCAAGAGGAAGTTGAAACGTGCCCAGGGCCAAAAATGATATGATCTGTCTTTTGGAACAACATGTGTCTGTCCCTGCCTACTGAGTTCTGTATAAATAAAAAGCACTGCCGTCAGTCAGGGTGTAAAAGTCCCTTCTACCACGGCGTCCGACTCCTTATCTCCTCTTCTGGACGCCCGGGCTGGGCCTGCCAGCAGCGTCCATCTTGGTACCCACTGGCCATTTATATCAGACTCCGGTCCCTGAAAGATAAGTTTCCAGTTACCCTGACTCAGCGACCCCCACCCAGAAATGTACAGCTGTGCCCATGTACTTGTTAGGATCTGACTAACTGCATTATTTTTTTTTCTTCTGTAACTTGCTTATACAGACACCCAAAGATTGAGTTTCCTTAACCACTTATTTGGCAAAACAAACTAGTTTTTGCTTGCTTGTGTAGATATTGAAGGTCTTCTTGTGAGTTTCCCTTTTAAAAATCCTCCCTCAACCTCCTCATGGCAATCTTAAGTTTGGTCCAGAGAGCATTAGTCCTGCTAGCAGCTAATCAATAAATCTTTTAATTATAATTGGATTGCATCTATGGTCATCTCCCAGGGGTCAAAAACTCCTTAACAGTTGTGCAAGCCAACCCACATCCTTCCAGCGAATTCCTTTTGGTTTCAGTGAGAGCTAGCTTCTCTTTCTTATCCCCTCTACCCCCCGGGTTTTGGAGACAGGGTTTCTCTGTATAACAGCCCTGGCTATCTCAGACTTGCTTTGCAGACCAAGCTGGCCTTGAACTCACAGAGATCCACTTGCTTGTGCTTCCTGAGTGCTGGGATCACAGGCCTGACCCACTGTACCCAGCTGCTAGCCTCTCTTTCAAGTATTCTAATTGATTCCAAAGTGGCATTTGTTCTTACAGCTCGTTGTTCCACTCAGGAGATAGACATGGAAGAAATGACTACAATATGGTTAGGGATGGTACGAACCAGTGCAAGTCCACCACACTCGTCACAGAGAAGAACATCAGTGAGGATCAGTCTCTCGGGAGGCCTAGGGAAGGCAAGGGGGTATGTACCCGTGGAGTGAACATGTCCGAAATGCCTTAGCAATAGAACAATGCAAACTTAGGAACACACAAGGCCCTTGGCACGATGGATGGGTAAGATTCCGGGGAGACTGCAGCAAACAGCCTGTGGCTGTCACTGGGTCTAGTCATTTCACGTCAGAAAGTTTGGTTTTATGAAGAAGGCGCTCTGGCAGCTATGTCTATAATGCTTCAAAAATGACGTCAGGAGTGTGGAAGGAGACTGGAAAGATCACAGGCCCATCCAAAGGGTGGGCTGTGGCCAAGAACCCGGCACGCGCCTGTGATTCCAGAACCTGCAGAGCAGAAGCAGGTTGAAGCAGATCTGTCTACATAGCAAGTTTCAAGAGAACTAGGGCTATAGAGAAGGACCCTGTCAAAAACAAACATACAAATGTAAGCTTTGGAATCAGATAGACTGATTAAAACTCCAGCTACTTGCTCCCTCTGTGTCCTCTGATAATCGCTCTGTGCCTTCATCATTCACAAAATGTGCTGAGGAGAATCTGCTTCCGCTGGGTTGCGGTATGGCCTGAGTGAACTTTGTAAAACCCTAACAGAGAATTCACATATAGTCAATGCCCAGTGGTGTCAGCTGTTCATTTCATGCTGCTTTGAGCCTTTCACCCATGGTATTAGCACAACAGCTCAAGTGAGAACTGACAGGAACTTAAACCCGGGCAATAGTGAGCTGGGAAGCCGTGGAAGTGGGGATGGAAGCTGAGCGTGTAACAGAGTGAAGATAGGCCTTCTTTAAGCATGTGTAAACACAGGGTGCCATGATTTATCTCCGCAAGGGCGACTTTGGGAGTTAGATATTATACAGTCACAGTGACACGGGAACGGACACACTCTGGGGAGCAGGGTCACACTTCGTCCAGTCTCTCTCGGGGCCGGAGCCGGCGCGAAGCCTACTTGATAGCAAATCCATCTGCCCTAGCTTACTTCTGTTGCTGTGATAAGCACATGACCGAAAGCAATGTGGGGAGAACACAGTTGATTTCAGCCCACACTTTATCGCCAAGTCTATCACCAAGCAGAGCCAAATCAGGAGCTGAAGCAGAGGCCACAGAGAAGTGCTATGCACCAGCTTGCTCAGTTTTCTTACACGGACCTGCCCAAGGGTGGCCCTACCCACAGCGGGCCACCCATCATCATTAAACAATAAAACACCCCATAGAAAAATTTGTAAAGTGCACCACAAGCCAATGTGATGGAGGCGTTTTTCTCATTTGTGGTTCCCATGTCCCATGTGACTCTAGCTTGTCATGGTAACAAGAAACCAACCAGCACAATGTCCAAAGAAAAGCTGTTTTCCTTGTACTTCTCATGGAGGCGAAAAGAAGGCCACAAACAGTGAATGCTGTCTCAGCATCCTGTACAACTCAGCCTTGCCAGGATTTAGTCCTCAGATCAGCCACTCCTGCCCGGGGAAGGGGACAGCCACGTTCTTCCTCCTGCCATCACACAAGAAGCAGGCCATCCAGCTTTTACTTGGGGACTGAGTGGCACAAATGTCATGTAAACATTAACAGCCTTTCCTTTGCCTTTAAAATACAGTTCAGTAAAGCTCTCTCCAAGGACAGGAAACTTGTTTTCTCTTGCTCCGCCTGACGAGCTCAACATCACAAGCCAATCAGACAGAGGAGCGCTAACTACTTGCTGGGTATTACGGGGATACGTTCTGAGTGAATCTTCCTAATTGTCTGGAAAGCAGGAGCAGCTTTGGTTTCCCCTACATAACTGGGGAATATTTGCCCAGAGACGTGCAAAGATATAAGATTTTCCAGTTTGCTTTTACTAGGCGCTGGTGGGCAGCAGTCAAGCAGTCAGAACTTCTTTGATGGGAGTCACCACCACCCTTCCCAGAAGCCTCCTCTCCATTAGTAACTGGCCAAGTGTGTGCTATTGGCCTTTTACCCTAACACAGGGAGTTGAAAGTTGAACCCTCCATTTCTTGAGATGGGCGAGGTTGTCTCCGAGCTGGTTACCATCATTCTCAGGATGTCTGTATGGATGCCCTGCCTCTGTTACCTACCATCTCCTTAACAAAGGTAGTTAAGTCGGCCCCAGAGGCCCTTTCCTTTGCGCTGGATAGCCCTGGCTTGGCTTAGATGTTTCAGGCTTTCCATTGGGCAGTTGGTAGCTTCTTTTAGAGTTGAGAGAGAAGTCCACGATTTTTAATTAATTTAAATTTCCATGACTGTTTAATTCAAGCAAGCTAGCTATATGTAGAAGTACATGAGGGACTAGCCAGATGGCTGCCTCCCCTCTGGGTTTCAGAGAGCAGCCCCTCCCTGGCTTTTGGAGTCCTTTTATGGGGAAGGGTTGGGGTTGATAGAATACAGCTGTTGAGATGACTGGCTGTTAGCACCTGGACAGAAGAGTGGGTGAAGGGGCTCAGGGCTGCCTGTGGGGTAGAGAAGTGAAGAATCCATCCTTTGGAAGGGGAGCCATCACAGGTGCTCAGGAGTTTAGCAAGGCGAGGGGCTGGGGCTACAAGGTTACAAGGTCAGCACGGGGTGCAAACCGTAGTTGGCAGGATGCCATAGGTTTAGGAAGCAGAAAGTATCCCTGTAAGGCATGGATTCTCAATAGCAATGTGTAACAATGTGGCTCCTTAGAGTGTGGCTCCTCCTCCGTTCCACACCTTCCTTCCTATTTACTGTTCTGAGGAGTGAGCAGGGCTCTCCAGCCAGTCCTCCCCCGGCTGCCCAGACCCTCCCCCAAACACAACCTGTAGCAGAGAGGACTCGATTGGAGGTTTATTGGTGGAAGTGGAGGAGTGTCTTAGCGTAAGCACCATCTCATCCCTCTTGCGGTTAGCCGGCCCACAGCGGGAAGCAGCATTAGAGGAGGCAGAACAAGCGCAGAGAAGACAGGCCTGACACCCGTTCACGCCTTACGTTAGGGTCCCAGAAAGTTCTCTCCTAGGGAGCTGGCCACAGGAGCCTGCAGGTAGTTCTCATTTGAGTCCTCTTGTTCCCAGAGGCTGTGTCTCAGGCTGGCTCTCATGGGCATATTAACTGAAGAGACCATCAGCAGGGGTGCCCTACGGCCGCTGCAGTTGTCCCTTTCTGTACTCAAGGGTCTGCGGGAGTCCAGAGACGTGCAGGCCATAGAAAGCAACAGAAAAGACAGACATCATTAAAAGCCACGTGTCAAACAATGGCTCAGCTGTCAAGAGCGCTTGCTACTTTTCCAGAGGGTCCGAGTTCGGTGCCCAGTACCTACATGGCATTAAACTGTCGATGACTCCGGTTCTAGGAGGTCTAGAACCGCAGGCACTGCGGGCAAAATGCCTACGCATATTAAATGCTCATACACATTAAAAAAATCCTGCTTCAGTGAACTATTTTTTTAAAGGCTGCAGTGGTTAAGAGCACATATTTCTCTGCTGGAGGACCTGAGTTCCAGGCCAGCTAGCGTTACAAGTGAGACTTTGTCTCAGAAGAAAACAACCCATGCAGAGCCTGGCAGCCTAAGCCTTTACTCCCAGCGCTGAAGAGGCAGACAGAGCTCTGTGAGTTCAAAGCTAACTTGATCTACAACAGTGAGTTCCAAGCCAACCAAGAGTTAAATAGTGAGACGCTGTTTCAAAAGCAAAAGCAAAACCAACCAACCAAAAAATAAATAAATAAATAAATAAATAAAAAATTCCAAAATAAGCAGGAGACATATTATTGGTGATACTGTAATCTGGTACTTGGAGGCAGTAGAGGTCAGTAGTTCAAGGGCATCTCCTGTCTCAAACAAACAACAACAACATTCCAAATAAATAACCGGAAACTCCAAAGAGGAAAGTCAACTTTAGCCAGGAGGAAATGGAGAGAAAAGGTGATGAAAAGAATAATTAAAATTTTATTATTTTATGTGTGTGGGTGTTTTATGTCTGTCTGTTCACCACTTGCATGCCTGGTGCCTGAGGAGGCCAGAAGAGCCTGTCAGAGCCTCTGAAACTAGAGTTACAGACAGTTGTGTGGCTGCCCTGTGGGTCTGGGAATTGAGCCTGAGCCCTCTGGAAGTGCTCTTAACCAAAGAACCAAACTCCAGATCTGAGGAAAGGAAGTTTTGGGGAAGCTGAGGCAGGAGCATTACAGCGAGTTCAAGTCTATTCAGAGCTACAGAGTGAAACCCTGAGCCAAACAAAACAGACAAATGAGCAAACAAAACAAAGTGAAGGGGGTGAGACTGGGGTGTAGTTAGTGGACAGAGCAGCGTTGTCCAGCACCCAGGAAAGCCCGGGTTCCATTCTAGCATGTGGGAGGTGGAGGCAGGTGGATCAGGAGGTCAGCCGGGGTGACAAGAAACTCGTGGGGGATGGGAAGGGGGGGAAGGGAGAGGCAAAGGGAGAGGAAGGGAGGGAAAGAGAAGAGAGGAGAAGAAAGAAAAGAAAGGATAGGAGAAGAAGGAAGAAAAGGAGGACAGAGGAGGGAAAGGAGAGCAGGAGAGGAGAGGAGGGAAAGAACAGGAGAGGAGAGGAGAAAGGAGGAGAGGAGAGAGGAGGAGAGGAGGGGAGAGGAGATGAGGGGAGGAGAGGGGTGGGGAGGGGAGGGGAGGAGAGGGGAGGAGAGGAGAGGAGGCCCAGGTCAATGGTATCCAGAAGGTATGAGCAGGCATCAGGCATTTTAACTTCAAAAGTGAGGCTTTTTTTTGCAATCTGAAAGGACCTTTTCTATTCTAAAAGGTGCTGCGTGCTACAGGAACTGTCCAGAGAGGCAGCTTTTAGAATGAAACAACAAAAAAACACCTCCCACTGGAAAAAAAATCACAAGGAGATTTAAAAAAACAAATTATGGGTTGATGACAGCCTACAACGTATACTTGCCTTGCTGGGGGTTCGGTCTCTGGCTGCCTGTTAGTTGAAACTTGGAACTAGGAGGGGCCTTTGGTCACTGTCTATTCACACAGGAGGTAGGGGAGACAGTGCAGAGGCTGGCCCGAGCGGCGGCCTTTGGGAGCTGGCATTAGCCACTCAGTAGCTATCTGACTTATTAGCTCACATTTCTTGGAATAATTAACTCATCTTCCACTCCTTTTACTGCCTATCTGCCATATGGAAACAGTGGAGTTTATCTATGGAATGAATGTCCAGTTGCCCAGATGCCACAGAACCTGTTTTCCAACATAAACTTGCAACCCAAGTTTAAGGGACAAAGGCATGTAGCTGGCTATCTAGAATGAAAAGAACTAGATTGAGTCTTAGGGCCTGAGTTTAGGCTAGGGCGAGGGACATGGGAGCTGACGCCACAGGGCTCACCTGTCTCCTACTGGCTGGTGTCTTTTTGAGAGTCCTAAGAGGCCGCTGCTGGTACACTCAGCTGCCAGCAGCATTGTGGTCTCGCTGGTCTGGGAGGATGACGGGGGGCTGCTTGCAGGCTGTGCAGGGAGATGCAAGTCAGAGGCCTGCTGCCAACAGAGCACCTGCCCTCCCGGGCAGCACGGCTTCAGCCCAAGGAGATGCGAGTCAGCCCCGCTGCCAACAAGACGTCAGCAACAGCCCAAGGGCTTGCTCTATAAGCATTAAGTCACAGAATTGTTGGGCCAGTAATTGGGGGAGCAGCACCCCTTGGATGTGGTGGAGGGGCTATCCAGGGGGTAAGGTATGGACCCTAGAGCCACTGATCTCCAAAACCGGTGATTACCAAAACACCAAAACTCAGACCTTAATGAAGGCAGAAAAAGAGTTCAGTTTTAGATCTCAATTTCGGAGCAATCTCTGTCACGCTTTCTGCCTGTGCTTCCGCCCTGGGAAGGCCCAGGAGAAGCTCCTTGCCGCAGGAGTTCAGTCTAGTCTGTGTGCTTGTGGTCCTAGCACGTGGGAGGCTGAGGCGAGGAGGAGAGCTGAAAGGGTGAGCTACGCCAGGGCTGCACAGTGAGTTCCAGCCCAGCCTGGGCCACGCAGGGGGACCTGAGTCACAACAGCGCACGCGCACAGCAAACGAATGATGAGGAAATATAAAGGGTGGTGGCTCAGCGGTAGGATAACACTCCAGCACCCGGCCTGCTGGAGGCCCCTCTCCACCACAGCGAGGGGGAAGCCATGGGTACTGAGACAGAGAGGTCTTGAGTTTGAGGCCAGCCTGGGCTACGTAACAAGACCCCATCTTTACAAAAATGCAAAGAGAATGAAAGTCTACAAATGTCCATGTGGCTGTGCTGAAGTTTGCTGAAAACCAGAGATGTCACCTCATTAAGAGTCCTTCAGATGTGCTCCGTCGTGGTAAGAAAGTGATGCGTAGGTGAGGGAAGTGCCCACGAGAGAATATGTGTATATATGTGTGTACATGTATGTACACATACATATTAGTATCAACAACATTGTATTCAGTACACATACTTGTACACACACTTGTCTCTAAGCTCTGTGGGGATCGGTTCCAGGATTCCCCCTCCAACATAAAACTCCATTGCATTCAAGTCTCTTATTTGCAATGGCATAGCCTTCACACACGCCTCATGAATCACAATGCTACAGAAATAGCTGCTCTGCCGTCCTTAAAAACCCTGGGGGAGCAGGGTTTTCCCTGACTATCCCTGATCCAAGGATTTGTGGATCCGGGACCTGCACATATGACAGGCCAAGCATCATTTGCATGTGGGAACATGTCCATGTGAGGATGACTGCACACGTGGAGACAGTTTGTTTATTCCCTGCAGACCTGGGGCGCCCTCACTTACTGTTGTTTCGGTGGAGGAGTTGGGGATCTTGGGTACCAGGCAGTGAGTGAACTGGATCCTCGGGTCTTTGGTGGTGATGGACAGGCCTTGCTGTAGGATTTTCACCAGGCGGATCCAGAACTGGAACACGGCCTCCGGGTGTTTCTTGTGGAGCCTCAGGTAGTAGACCTTCTCAGTCACCGTCCTAACCCGGAGGATGCGCTGGCTCCAGTTATAGATTTGGAGCTCCACGTACTTCAGGGGCAGGATCCTGGGCAGAAGCGGGAAATGCGTGTGTCGGCACTTCCAGCTGTGCCTGGAGGCTGCTGGCGGGGCCTGTGCTGGGATGGGGAGCTACTGGCCCTCTTTATCTGCAGGGGCCTACTTCTTCAGTAAAGACTCACGAGCGAGCATGCCTAATGCCAACGCTTGGGGGCTGAGAGCAGGAGTTCAAGTTGAGCCTGGGTTGTGTGACGTCACAAAAAGAGAAATAAAAAGAACCTGCCGGCATCAGTTACCGCCACTGATGCTAAGTGCTCATAAAGCTTCTGGATGGGGCAAAGGTCAGCATTGTTAACCACTCATTGCAGACTTTACCAGAGGCCTGGAGACATTCTGAGGGTGGGTTGAGAGGTGACTAGGAAATAAACGCACTTGTGCAAGCTTGAGGGCCTGGGTTTGAAGCCTCAAAACCGTGGGGGTTATTGGTTTGCTCTGTTTTTTGTTTTATAAGAGCCAGGAATTGTCATACAGGCCTGCAAACCCAGGGATGGATGCCAAACAGGCAGATCCTGATTGCTGACTGCCCAGCCGACAGAGCAGCCAGTGTGTTTCAGCTTCAGCGGGAGGCCATCTCAAGGGAACGAGAACAGGGCAGAACAGTGACATCCAACGCATCTTCTGGCCTTGCTTCCTGACACAACACACACACAGCTTTCACATACCCAACATCACGTGTGTGCACGCGTGCACCCCCCCACACCACACACAGCACACACAGCACACACAGACACACACAGTACAGTCATCGTGAGCATGGCACAGTGGTGACCCTCACACTTGAGAGGCTAAGGCAGGAGGATTAAGCGTGTAAAGCCACCCTCCTCTACAGGAGACCCCGTCTCAAGAAAACAAAACCCAAATCAAATGCTCAGGGGTGCTCCAACTTCCTACGTGAGAATTAGAACAAAGATTTTTTGACTCGTTTCTAAGCCTCTCTCCACATCTTTGATCCCTTGGATCAGTGGATGAGAGCCGTGGCGTCTCCTACATGTCAAGGCTTTGTTTTGCTTGTCTTTTTCCACGATCCTTTGTCTCCACCTCCCAAGATCTGCGATTACGGGTTTGTAGCACCATGCTGAAGCCAGGCTCTGTGTGCTGGGAGCACACTCAGCCAACAGAGCCACCTCACTAACCCTTTATCCTTTCCTTTTCTTACATTTAAAAAAAAGAATGTGTGTGTGTGTGAATGCCACATGCATATAGGTATCTTTGGAAGCTAAATGTGTGTGGTCAGAGTTACAGGCTGTGAGCTGCCAGACATGGGTGCTGGAAGCGGAGCTCACACTTCAGGAGGAGCAGCAGCGCTCACACCCACCAACGTGTCTCCAACACACACCACCATTCTTTGGGTTTTGGTTGTTTGTTTTTGAGACAGGATCACCATGCTGGGATTGGCAGTATTTTCTTTCTTCTTTCTCTTTTTTTCTTTCCTTTGTTCCTTCCTTTCTTTGTTCCTTCCTTCCTTCCTTCTTTCTTCTTTCTTTCTTTTTTTATTTTTTGAGACAGGGTTTCTCTGTGTAGCCTTGGTTGTCCTGGAACTCACTCTGTAGACCAGGCTGGCCTCAAACTCACAGAGATCCACCTGCCTCTGCCTCCCGAGTGCTGGGATTACAGGCATGTGCCACTATGCCCAGCCAGCAATATCTTTCTTTTTTCAACCTCAGTATCTCATAGTCCTATTTGACTTTGATACCTCCATCTTTGGGCTGGCAGATGGCTCCAAGGTTTAGTTGACTGTTGTTACCTCTGGCAGCTCGAGTTCAAGCCACAGAACCCACACAGCAGAAGGAGAGACACAACTCCCATAGGTTAGAGGTGGGGAGAAAAAAAGCAAAAAATTCAGTAGCTCTTGTCTTAAAAACAAACAAACTTCCATCTTCTCTTTGGAATTTCCCCACATCTACCCTGACAAAATACCAGGAAGCCAAGGTTGGGCTCTCTGTTAGTTCTAGAATAGCCTCGTCTTGAAAAGACAGGGTTACATGGGGAGACCCTGTCTCCAAAAAACCTAAAAAATAAAATTAAAGGGAAGCCAAGATCCTCAAGCACTGAGCTGGAGACAGGAACAGCACCTCAGCCTTCGTTGGAAGCATGGTGTTTGTCACAGACACTAAGTAAACGTGCCTTAGGAGACGGTGGACTGTGGGGCGCTCCTGCGGAGAGCACCGCCCTTCCTGCCTGTCAGAAGCCCCCTGACAGAACGCACATACCTGCCAGCGGTCCCCGCTCCAGCCCCTCCCTCCAGCCTTCTTTACCTGCTGAGAGTGATGACAGGGGCGCCAGGTGTGCTACAGGTGGAAAGCGGGCCGTGAGGCCAGGTGACATTGGCCATCAGGAGGACATTGGGGAGTGGCAAGGAGGGCACGGAAGAGGTTACTCCAAGGATCACAGTGGCAGACTTTTCGTAGGCGTCCATCCAGTGTCCCTGCTTAGTGACCTGGAAATCAGCCCCGGGGACACGGGTCAGAACCAGACAGCAGCAAGCAGAGGAGGGTGCAGACACCAGACAGGCCCCTCAGTCCTGGTGGGCGACAGCATGTCCGGCTGCTGGCCGCTGTCGCTGCTCTCCGCAGACACCCAGACGTAAAGTCTGTGGACAGCAACAACCTGTGCAGTGCAGCTTTGTGCCCAGAAACACATGTGTAACTTGGAAACCATACACTAGTCACCTGGGAGTTGAGGCAGGAGAACCAGGAGCTCAGAGTCCTTCTTGGTTTCATATGGAGTTAGAGGGCAGCCTAGGCTTAAAGCAACAAATAACCACACAGCCAGAAAGACGTTTAGAAAGCAAAAAGGCTGAGTGGCCTGGAAAATTTACACTTCCCTCCCTGGATCAGAGAAACCAGCACAGCTGGGTTTTCTTTCTTTTTTCTTTTCTTTTCCTTTTTTCCCTTTCCTTCCTTCCTTCCTTCCTTCCTTCCTTCCTTCCTTCCTTCCTTCCTTCCTTCCTTCCTTCCTTTCCTTCTTTTAATTTTTCGAGACAGGGTTTCTCCGTGTAGCCTTGGCTGTTCTGGACTCACTTTGTAGTCCAGCCTGGACTTGAACTCACAGCAATCCACTGCCTCTGCCTCCCCTAGTGCTAGGATTACAGGTGCGCACCACCACGCCCAGCTCCCAGCACAGCTTTCCAATGGCCTGGAAGGGATGGGTAGGAAGAAAGTTCCACAGTAGGAAGAGTATGGAAATAGCCGGCAAGCTCTGTGGAGGGGGCGGACATCTTCCCTCAGATGAGAGGGGGCATCTTGTTGCAGGGGCTCCGTTGCTTCTCAAAGCACTGGAGGCTGTGGCAGGACAGGGGCAGCGGATACCCAGCGCCGAGGCACGACTCAGCTCCAGGCAGAAGAGCACCAAAGCTGTGGCCATCAAGGAACCATAAATTAACATATGCAGAGATGCCTGTTCCCAAGACCAGCGGTGCTCTCCCCGCATTCTAGACTCTGCACAGCCCTGGCATTGTGCATCCCATGGGGGAACTGTGGGCAGGGGAAAGCCCAGGGAGGACTGAAATTAATTCCTACCAGCCTGGCCAAGAAGTCCCCACAAAACAGAGGAGTGTAACCGCCGAGAGTAAGTGCTCAAAAAATGTGGGGAACTGGTTACACTCTGGGATGGCCGTGTGTGTGGGGACAGTGACGTAGAAAACGGGAGAGAGGAAGAGGGGAACCAGCTGAAGAGTGAGTCATTTCCAGTGAAGGTGTCTCCAGGGTCTCCGGTCACGCAGAGCCCACGACCCCAACAGAGACTCTCAGCAGCCTCAACGTTAGATCATGCAGAAGGGGACACCTCACCCAGGCTGGCTGGTCCATACCCCAGGGACACGGGTGCCTCCCCAGGCAGCACGGGGAAGTGGAGCACTGGGAACACTGAACCGGTGTTCCCGCACTGGTACCGCGGTGGGAAGTAGCTGTGAGAGCACAGGTTTAATTCCTAGACCCACCCGCAAAGGTTCCCGCCATCTCCTCTACAACTCCCTGGCACTTCTCCACTTCACTTTGGTGGACCCTGACATCAGCTCCTCCCTTCAGTCCAGACTCTCCACCTTAACCTTTTTTTAAAAAAGATTGATTTATTTCTTTTATGTATATGAGTGCTTTATTTGCATGTTCACCTGCATGCCAGAAGAGGGCAGCAGATCTCACTATAGATGGTTGTGAAGCATCATGTGGTGGCTGGGAATTGAACTCAGGTCCTCTGGAAGAGCAGCCAGTGCTCTTAACTGATGAGCCATCTTTCCAGCTCCTCTGCCTGCTCTTAAGCTTTACCAAAACTCAGCAGTGCCCACAAAGAGCAGCAAGGACCCCTGCTGTCCAGCACATCTTTTTCAACTCCCCAAGTCCAGAGAGGATGCCAGGGGTGTGTGTAGTCACGCATTGCTGGTCCAAATGGTCTCAGATAGCGCTTGCTTAGACAGTTACCAATGGGCTGGAGAGATGGTGCAGAGGTTACTGTTCTTCCAGAGGTCCTGAGTTCAATTCCCAGCAACCACATGGTGGCTCACAACCATCTACAGTGAGATCTGGTGCCCTCTTCTGGTATGCAAACAGTTACCATTGATAACAGTTTTTGAGGCTCCTTTTCGGGCTAAGGAGACAGATCAGCCATGAAGAGTGTTTATTGATCTTCAAAGGACCTGAAGCTGTTTCCAGCACGCACCCATGTCAGTCACTGTAACTCCAGCTCCAGGGGATCTGCTGCCCTCTTCTGGCCTCCCAGGGCTCTACACTCATGTGCATAGACACAATTAAAAATAGATAAATCATTTAAAAAAAAAACTTTTTTTTTTTTGTTTTGGTTTTTCGAGACAGGGTTTCTCTTTGTAGTCTTGGCTGTCCTGGAGTCACTTTGTAAGCTGGCCTGGAATTCCCAGAGATCCACCTGCCTCTGCTTCCCCATTAAGCTCCGAGATCACATGTGTGCGCCATGACAACCGGCTTAAACAAACAAACAAACAAACAAACAAAAACCTTTTAAAAAGATGCTTTGGTTGGGTGCAATGGCACACACCTTTAACCCCAGCACTCGGGAGGCAGGGGCAGAGCAATCTCTATGAGTTTGAGGCCAGCCTGGTCTATAGAGCTCTAGACCAGCCAAGCTACATTTTTTAAAAAGCTTCTTTCTTGTCCTGGAACACTACCTAACTCTGCCTGTAGTGTGAAGGAATTCCCTGCAGACTTTGGGGCCTAGAGCCTCAGGTTTGCTCTGGCTTTTGTGCCTCCCACACCCTCAGGTCCATCCCCTAACTAACCCTTGAGAACAGGCCGTGGGAGGGGGAGGCGAAGGAGGTACCTGGATAAAGGTGCTCTCAAACACCACTGAGTCCTTGAACAAGTTGAATTCTGGAGAATGAATTAGTTGACAAAGAAGGCCATCTTCCACCCCAAGTTCCACTCCGGGGCCTGGGTCCCTGACCGCAGGAGGGAGGCCCCTAATTTTACTCATTGGTTCTTAAGAAGAATGGGCTGGGGAACATCTCTGGGGCTCTACACAGACCCAGCCCAACTCCAGGGTGTTGGTGGGACCACAGCTCCCCCACCTCCCAGCTCCCGCTCCCTGCTTGCTTGTGGCCTGGCATGTCCTCCAGGCTGGGAGGGCCTGTCGGCTCACAATGGCAGGAGTGACATCAAGGAAGAGGATGGTTAGCAGCAGGCGAGGGAGACGGGGACAGGAAGGAGAGGACTGCACAGCAGCAGTAAAAGCCCTACATCCCTCAAGCAGGGGGAGAGTGACCTTCCCAACGGCTTGCCAAGACTGGGGGCCAGGCCTCCAGTGAAGGACTCTGGGAAAGTTGCAGGCTTTGATCCTCTGGCATCACTGGAACCCTCAACAAAAGCTCTCTGTAAGTTTAAATTGTTTAGCTGACGTCAGGCGTTGGGGACCCCAGGGTAACGCCGCCAAGCGTGGGGTTAGGGGTTCGATTGCTCCACATGAGAAGATGGAGTCTGTCAGTCCCCTGACCTCCACACGCCCGATGCTTCATTCGGATGCCCACACACATGGACAGGCGTGCACACAGGAAAAATGACCACATGTAACCAGAAAAAATAAAGTCAGGCTCTGATCTGCCCGGAAGAATGGAAGGGCAGCCTACAGGCAATATATTTTCTCTACCCTATTAAAAAAATAATAATAGTAATGTCACAACAACAGCCAGGTTAACAAAACAAAGAGGCTGCTTATTTGTAACTCCTGAACAAGCAGGGAACAGGCACTTGGAGGTTACCCTAAAGCCAGCTCAAAATGAGCCACAAGCTGGCGGGAAATGGACCCCAGGGTCTCAGGCCCAGCGAGGAAGATTACTTCAACCAGGAGTTTGACGCTGGCCTGGATCTTATTTAGAAAAGCTGAACAAAAATGTACGGACTATTCCATGAATCTGTGAGGGGTCATGCTGGTCTCTTTCTTTGCAATTGTGCAGCTGAAATGAACCCTAGAAAATCTTCTGGGGAATGGAATTTCGAAGTGTTTATAAATAAACACCTTTCCAGGCAGTCCTGATAGGATCTGATAGACTTGGGTCAGACAATAGGGGGGGACTTCCTTGATCAGTAGACTAGGGGACAGGGATGGGGAAAAAGAGGGAGGAAGGGTGGGACCGAGAGGAGATGAGGGAAGGGGCAACAACTGGGATATAAAGCGAACAAATTGTAAATAATTATAATAATAATAATAACAATAATAATAATAATAAGCACCTTTATTTTTAAACTTTTTCTTTTCATCATACTATAGGGATAGGATCTCACTATGTAGGCCCGGCTGGCCTCAGACTCACAGGGTGCCTCCCAAGTGCTTGGCTTAAAGGCATATGCCACCACACCTGGCCTGTAAACACATTTTAAGATAACGCATCATCAAAGAAACTGTAAATTATTTAGACTAGGTTGTTAGGAATTTAGTGAAAATAGAAAATGTGTCAAAAATACAAATTTTAGCAGTTGATTATGGAGCGGTGGTTCACCCCTGTAATCTCAGCACCTAGAAAGCTGAGGCAGGAGGATTGCCATGAGTTTGCAGCCAGGCTGGGTTACCTATTTGAGGGCAGCCTGTACTACACAGGGTAAGGTTGTGTCTCAAAACAAAAGCAGGCCGGCAGCACTCACCGCACTTGACCTCATTCAGCCGAGACAGCATGCTCTGAGAGGCAGTGCTTCCATGAAATGAGGGAAGGAGGCTACTGTGTTAATGACCCTCACTTCAGCCCTGTTCTCTTCTCTTGCTCTCTGGCCTGGCACCCTCATCCCCTCCCCTTGCCTCTCCTGTGATAAACTACCTCCTTTTTTTACACAATTGCAAAGAAAGAAAAGAAAGAGAACCACTACTATTCATGAATAGATACACAATTCCTTATTAACCACAAAAAATACTGTATTTATAGATTCAGTGTTAAGATGCATACAACACAGGCGTGCGTGCACACACGCCTATTTATAGTACATGGCATGTTTTCATCTCCAAGTTGAGACTTGATCATGCAGTAAATATTTATTGAGCACCTACTATGTGCTAGACAGTGTTCTCGAGGACTAGGATACATCAATTAACAAAAGCTTTTTTTTTTTTTTTAGCTGAGTATTATATTCAGGACCACTATTTATTTACTTCAGTTTAAAAAGGTTCTTACTGTGTGTCCCCAGCTGTCCCGGAGTTCGCTATGTAGAGCAGGCTGGCTTCAAACTCAGAAATCCTCCTCAAAGGTGTGCACTACCACTCCTGGCCCCAAAAGCTTTTTGTAATGGGATTCAGACAATAAAAAAAAGTAAATACAAATAAGTATATAGTGTGCTAGAAGGTTCTAGAGAAATAAGGTAACTAGTCAGAACTAGAAATGTTGGTGGGGTTGGGATGGGCTTACTGCGGCATCAAACAGGGTGCTTGCTAGCTCTGTGGAGGCTTTAAAAGCAGGCTGCTTGCTGGTGGAGCACACAGGCACCATGGCATGCTTGTGGATGTCAGGAGACAATGGGGTTCTCTCCTTTCTCCTTGCAGGTCCTGAGATCGGGCATAGGTCTGTCAGGGTCTGCAGCGGGGGGCTGTACCCTGAGTCAGCCCTAGTGGAGATTTCTGACACCAGTGCCACCTTCATTGCACTAACGTGCTATGAACCAATCTCAGACATCTTTCTTTTCTTGCCATGCCTGTCTTTCTCTCTCCTTTTCTTCTCTTCCTCCTTTCTCTGTGTGTGATTGTATCTGCATGTGTGTTCTTATGTGGAGAGGTAGCCATGCCCTCTACATGCGGAGGTCAGAGGACAGCCCTCGGGGGCTGGTCCTTAACCTTTCCATCTTGAGACCAGGTCTGTCTCCTTGCGCTGTGGACCCGGCTTAGGTAAGCCAGCAAACTTTTAGGTTCTCCTGGCTGCACCTGCTCTTGCTACAGGCCTTTATATCTGTTCTGGGATTAGCATTCCGGTTGCCACACTTATCGGGTAAAGGACCTCTACCCACTGAGCCACTCCCCAGCCCCAGAGTTTACTTGAACTGTCTAACCACAGGCTAACCTCTTGCTATCTTAAATATTGAAGTTTTATAGAATTCTAAAATCTGATCAGATTAATTTGAACATATTTTTCCCCTCCTCCTGTCCCTCCTACCTTCCCCTCCTTTTCTGCTGAAAATGGTACATTAGTCTCATTTTCCTCAGCATCCACTAGAGGGCAATAGAGCTCAGACTTTCAGTTAACAGATTTAAAACTCGGCAGCCGGAGGGTTTTAAAGGCCCTGTCTGTGCCTTGGCTCATCTTTACACTGAGACGTTCCTTCCTAACTCAGCAAGCCCCCAAATCTCTGCCTTAGCCGGTCCCAGTGCACGCTTTAACCCACCACTCAGGAGGCAGAGGCAAGGGAATCACATCCAAGGCCTGCATGAGCTACACAGCAGGGGCTGCGCTGAGAGCGTCAGGAGGCATGTGCAAGCCCACACCCCACACAAGAGCACACATACGCGCTCGCGCGCGCACACACACGCACGCACACACACCCGCCTCTCACACATACGAAACTACAGGGAAAATCAGAAGAAGCTTTCATTTACATCCAACTCCAAATAACTTCCCGTGTCTGTCCTGTAAATACTTCAGTCTCAGGTGTTACTGGACGGGGGTCAGTGAGGGCGCGGTGGGGACTTCTGTAGGTGCTGTGTGCAGCGTGCCGGCCCGGCTGGGCTGCGACACTGCAGTAGCAACCTTGCCCTACCCACAGCCTCTACAGCTCCACCCAGTACAGGCTGAGTTCCCCCTCATCAGGGATCAGTTGAGGCATCTTCACTCCAGGGCCTACACGGGTGGAGAAGTTCCATGCAGATCAACGGCAGTTACCGGATCAGAGGGGCATGCGGGGGTGGGGGTGGGGTGGGATACAAGTTGGGAATCAGTCTTTACGCGTTCCAATCTAAAACACGCATTTATTTTACCTCTAAGACCTGATTGCGCAAAATTAGTCGCATGGCCTCATCCAACCACAAGGGGTCAGCAGTGAGCTTCTAGCCAGGAGTGGTAGCATTTGCCTGTAACCCCAGCGCAAGGTTTCTGTGAGGTCATTGTGGGCTAGACAGTGAGACTGTCTCAAAATAAACAAACACAGAAAAGAGAAAGTAAAAAATAAACAAACACATGCAGGAGTATCTGGAGAGTACCAAAGACGACCACTGTGGTCTCCCTGGTAGACACTGAACACACACCTCTCCTGCACACTTCAAAGGAAAAAAGTAAGATAAAATTCCACTTACCTACATCAAGTTCAAACTTAACAAGCTCTGGGTGGGGCGTGAGTTTCTCTACCAGTGCGGCTGAGCTCTAACCACAGGTAAGCCCACACGTCTAACACATAACAAAAGACCAGGTTGATGGCGGTCAGGAAGGTGAGGAGAAGCGGGGGATTGTGGGGCACCAGCCAGCAGGAGTTGGGCGGACACCTTCCCCTGGAAGGAGAGGCTTTGTTAAGGCTCCTGCTTCCTCTTGGGATCCAGGCAATGGTAGCCACTGACATTTTTCGCGGTCTTGCTACAATGTAACCTAGTATGCCCCTGACTGATACAAACATTGGAATTACCTGTAACCCCATCACCTAGGAGACTAAGGCAGGAGGCTAGCCAAGAGTTCAAAGGAAGTTGAGACTGTGTGCCGAGACCCTTTCTCTAAAGGAGGACACATACGAAGCCAACCCGCGCAAGGGAGGCAGGTGTGCGCTTGTTTCCGGTTCTGGTTTTCACCTGTTCGTTTATTTATTTGTGTGTGGGGGGGGCACATTTGTGGGGGTCAGAAAAGGACATAGAGGAGTTGGTTCTCACCTTCCGTCATGTGGGTCCCCAAGATCAAACGCAGGTCCTCAGGCTTGGCAGCCATGTCCTAACCCACTGAGCCATCTTGAGAGCCTGGCCCTCCCCCCCCCCAGTGCTGGGATTAAAGGGGTGCACTGCCACTGCCTGGCACGTTTCTTCATTTGCATTTATTCGGGGTGGTGGGGGGGTGCCAGCCTGCCACAGTGCGTGAGCAGCCTTCGGAGGACAAACTGTGGAACTCAGTTCTCTCCTTCCACCATGTGGGTTTCAGAGATCACACTCAGGCCTTGACCTGCCAAGCCCTCGCTGGCCCTCCTCATACACTGTGCTGCAGAACGAGGCAGCCTGCCTTTCACCTCAGCAAGGCTTTACCACATGCCCCGAAGCAAGGTGGGACAACGTAGCTCTAAACCCAACAGCTGAGTCCTAAGTTTGAGGCTAGCCTGGGCTACATAGCAAGACCCAATAAATAAACTGTTTCTTAGCCCTTTGGCCAAGAAAAGTGTACCATGTACCTAGAATGGGTGGGCTGCCATTATACTGACACACAACAGACAACGCCAACCCCTAAGACAGGCTTCTCAGTCAGCTGCATAAGAGCACCGAGGAGGCAGGGCTGGTGGACAGGACGCTGCTCTGTCCCGCTCATAAAATGGCGCACACACATAGATGACCATAACCCGAGCAAATCGGACAGGGCTGTCGGGCAGGGAGGAGTGGTGGGTTGGGGAAGGGACCCTCCTTGCCTGTCATAATGACACACAGCTTTAAGCCCAGCACTTGAGACCCACAGGGTCCCCGTGTCAGCTCCACTGAGCTCCAGGCCAGCAGTGCTGGTGACACTGACCAGACACTCCTCCCGCTGAGCAAAGGCGAAGCTGCTCAGGCCTGGGGGAGGGGAAACACCTGCAGTGTAATTTGATGCTAGGGAGGAAGGATCCAAACTCAAGGCCAGAGTGGGCCGCTTATCAGAAAGGCTTGTTTTCTCCCACTCAAGTGCTGGGCACCAGCAGTTTCCTTTTATAGAGAGGCAGCCACAAGACCAAGTGGTTCTGGGGACTAATGCCACAACCGCCTTGGAGCAAGTCTCTCATATAAAATGGCATGCTATCTGCAAAGGCCCCAAGCATGTCCTAACGTGCGCTTATCTCTAGATTACTTATAGTCCCTAATATAAATCCTATACTTGCTCTATTTTATTGTTTAGGGAGAAATGACAAGCGTCTTATCATGGACAAAAAGATAGTTCATGGTGAAGATAACTTAAAGAATATCTTCAGGGCTGATTTAGTTTCACTGGCACAGTCCTTACCTGGTATGTGGAAGGCTCTAAATTCAACCCTGAACAATCAAAAGTCCAACCTAGAGTTGGCTGAATCCGTGGGTGTCTTGCCTAGGCCCATAACAGCTGCTTGATACAGGGCAGACCTGAAAGGCCCTGTCCCCAAGTGTTTGAACTCAGTCTTGCTATGAAGGCCTGGCTCTCCTCAGAACTTCAGGCAATCCTCCTGCCTCAGCTAAAGTGCTGAGGGTCACAGGCACACACTGCCACATTCAGTTCCTAAACGAAGCTTTGAGCGCTTTCTCGCTCCTAAGTCTGACAACGTTTCGTTTAGATGGAAGCCTGTAATCTCAGCACTTGGAAGGTAAGAGGCAGGTGGAGCAGGAGGCCAAGGCCAGCCTTAGCCACCCACATAAGACTATTGAAAAAGTAAAAATGGCCAGGTGTGGGGGTGCACACTTTTAAAAAAGATTTCTTTACTATGTAGTGTTCTGCCTGCCTGTACACCTGCACACCAGAAGAGGGCACCAGATCTCGTTATAGATGGTTATGAGCCACCGTGTGGTTGCAGGAAATTGAACTCAGGACCTTTGGAAGAACAGAGAGTGCTCTCGACCTGAGACATCTCTCCAGCCTGAGGGAGGGAGGAGGGAATTTGCACACTTTTATGCCAACACTGGGGAGAGAGAGGCAGGCGTCTCTGTGAGCCCAGCCTGTGGAGGCCAGGGCTACAGTGACTTCCAGGACAGCCAGAATCGCAGAGTGCGACCCTGCCTCATAAATACAGTTTTACCCACAGATTTAGGATTTAAACTTTTCCTTACTAATTTCAAGGGCAAACATGTCAACATGACACATACTGAAAATATATATATTTACATTTATTGCATTAGAAAAATTAATTTAGGCCACACAGTGGCCAGAACACCCAACCCGAGCCCTGTCATCCCACAGCCCCCTGTACACATTACATATGAGCACGCGTGCATTATGGAGGAAGACCCAAACGTATACACCTGAGACCCCAGACTCTGCATATTCCAACCTCTCCTCATAGCCCACCCTAACCCTTAACTGCTGTCCGAACAGCTCTCATGGAAGAGACTCCTTAGCCAACAACCCAGAAGATATTTATGTTCAAAAGAGTCCTTCGGGGCTGGAAAAACAAACAAACAAACAAACAATGGATTTCCCAACAGCCCCAGCTGGTCCACCTCATCTCAGAGCCACAGCAACCCACTCACACCTTTGCCTTAACTAGGCTCTTTTCCAGGGTCTGGAGCATCCAAAACAGGGCCCCAGGCCTTGTAACAGTTCTCAGGAGACTCTGCCTCTTGGAAAACGGACTCGTGATTGGACACGCTGACGTGGGTGGCAGAGCACCGCTGAATTGGGAGGAGGTTTACTGCACCCCTCTGGATGAGTGGTCTGGAAGGCTCTCGGGAGGCTCTGTGCTGGCCAGCTGGCCCCTCAAGATCCAGGGGCTCCCAGACAAAGGGCTCTCCAGTATGCCGCCCAGGGACTCCATCAGCCTGACGAAGATGGACAGCAGCGTCAGCACCAAGCCCAGCAGATAGAGGCTCAGCACATGCTTCATGGCTTCGGGAAGCAGAGCTGCCTTCTGCTGGTAGAGCCTGTGAAGAGGGAGAACAGCCCCTGATTCAGTCTCTGCTGCGTGCACGAATCCTTTAACCCGTTTTCCCAGGGGCAGGGAACGCCCTGCCAGCCGGGAGACAGGACAACTGCTGCTTGCTCACAGCATCACCAAGTGCAATCGCAAACTCCGTGGCTGGAGAACAAATCGCTCACAGCATCACCAAGTGCAATCGCAAACTTCGTGGCTGGAGAACAAATCGCACATGCTATTGGAATAATTTCAAGAGCACCATCTAGAACTGTCTGTCTTCACCTTTTTCACTCTCCAGGACCCTGCTATGAAGCCCAGGCTCATACCCGAAGCAATCCTTGTCCACGCCTAAATGCTGGGATTACAGGCACATTCCACACATGCAGCTACCTTTATTTCTCTTTAAGACCATTCCTCCTGTAACCGCAGCACTCGGAAGGCTGAGGCAGGTGGATCTCTGTGAGTTTGAGGCCAGCCTGGCCTACAAAGTGAGTCCAGGACAGCCAGGGCTACACAGGGAAACCCTGTCTCAAACAAACAAACAAACAAACAAACAAACAAACAAAGGCATTCCTACCAAGCTGGATGCACAAACTCAGTAACAGTGCCGGCATGTATCTTTTCACATGGGGCAGATGGAAACAAGAAAATCGAACTGCTGGAGAGATGGCTCCGCAGTCAGCACTGTTCTTGTAGACAGCAGCCCCCCACGTGGTCTGTAAATCTAGTGCCAGGGACTCTGACATCCTCTTTTGGCCTCCACAGGCACCACCTGTGATGTACAGCAAACATGCATACAAAACATGGAGGCAAAACGCTTATATAGAAATAAAAATTATGTCTGTAGCACACATTCAAGTTGGCTGTCCTGGAACCAGCTCTGTAGACCAGGCTGGCCTGGAACTCAGAGATCCGCCTGCCTCTGCCTCCTCCGTGTGGGGGTTTTGTGTGTGGGACACCCACGCCCGGCGATTAGAAACTTCCTTAAAGTCAACATAAGTATAAGCGATAAGGGTGTTAAAAACCTGTAATCCCAGCTAGGACGGAGGCTGAGGCAGAAAGAACGCATGTTTAAGGTTAGCCTGAGCTACAGAGAGAACACAAAGCAAACCTGGGGAACTTAGCGAAACCTTGTCCCAGATCAAAAGTAAACAAAGTCAGCTAACGCAGCCCAGTGGTATAAGCCTTACCTAGTGCATACAAGACTCTAAACTCAATCTCTAGGACCTCAAGACAAAACGCAGCAACCACAAACCAACTGAAAGTCAAACCAAGTTGACTTGTCCAAACATCCTTGAACGTTTTCAAATGGCTCAGGCACTCTGGAAGGCCCTGGGGCCACACCGTCGTCCCACAGACAAGAACCCAGCCTTCGAGGGGACAGTTAGCACACAACACTCCAATGCGGTGATAGGGAGGGGACGCACAGCCGATGGGGGCTCCGGGGGCACGCTCCTACCCCGAGCGTGAGCACCCCGAGCGATGGGGCGAGGGACCCGGGCCTTGGCCTCCGGCCTGGGGTCCCGGGACAGTTACCTCGGCAGGAGGAGTCGGACGGCTACCCGCTGTGGCAGCAGGTCGTGTAGGCCTGAGGAGGACGATCGGCGGAGTCGCGACGTGGACGCTGCACGCGAGCACTGCTGGGGACACACAAGCAGGCGGCGAAGAGAAACCTCCCGCCCCGAGGCCCCGCCCCGCCAGGGCCCCGCCCTCCAGAGGCCCCGCCCCCGCGGCCGCGCACTGCGCGCGCTCTCCGGGGCACTTCCGCTCGCCCCGCGTCCGCCGACCCGTGGCGGCCCCGGGCTGTGCGCGGCGCGGGGGGCTCGCGGCCCGCGGTTGGCTCGCTGCGGTCGGGAGGGTCAGGCCCGAGGGTCAGCCCCGCCGGCCTTCCAGAAAGCCGGGAGCCCGAAGGCGCCTTTACCCCGCCCTCCCCGCCGCCGGAAGCCGCGCTGGCCGGGACCGCGCTCTTGGGGCGGGGAGTGCGCTGTTCTGCGTCAGGATCCTCCCGTGTAGCCCGGCCTGGCCTCGAACCCTCCCGAGGGAGAGTGAAGTATTCCTCCAGGTGTCCGGTCTTGGGCGGGTCGCCTTGTCTTCGGTGGCTCGGTCCGCGGCGAGGGCTGCAGCTCTGAGGCGGTTTCCGTTTTCTTTCCTTTGAAATGAGCTGTTTGCTTTTATAGGTGCCTTTAGCTTGCACCAGGGAGGGGAGAGTCACGGTCCCGGCTTCACGGCTGGGAACTGACCTTCCTGCCCCGCCACCCGCCAGCCCCCACCCGGACAGGCAGACGTGCCGTCCCGAAAGGACAATCTCAGGAAAGTTCCCGGCGAAGCCGAGGGTGGCAAAGGGCCTAGAATCACGGGCAGGTCTAACGGTGACCGCCCCTGTGCCGCCTTCCCGGGGTGACGCGGCAAGAGCCGGCTCTGTGTGGGGGAGACCCCATCGCCTCTGAGCTGAACAGAGCTGGAGGAACGTGACTGCCGTGACCTTTCCCCTACTTCCCAGGATGACTGGTCTGTGACAGGGAGGGCGGGATGCCCGGAAGAACAGAGACGTGCTGTCCGGCAGACAGGGCCCTGGAAATCAGCTTTCTTGAGCAACCCCATCAGCACGGTTCGTCATTGCACACAGTGTCCGTTCCCCTTTACCCAGAATTCTCCCGGGAACTCCCCCTCAGGTGCGCTGGGCCCTGCGGGTGTAGAGCGAAAGATGGAAGTAGCCCAAGACTGTCCCCAGCTGCTCAGGACTGAGGAGGCTGGCTATATAAATCAGGGGCATCCGTCAGGAATCGCCATAGGCCAGGAAAAGAAGGGCCAGTCAGCACCTCGTAACCGTCCGCACAGGACGGAAGAAGTTGAGGAGGGCTGGAATGTAGAGCGCTTATCTGACCCGCCACCACACCCATAATCCCAGCGTTTGGGAGGTGGGTGAGGACCAAGACAAGTTCAAGGTCATGTTCCAGGGCCTAGTCAGTCAGGGGCCAGCCTGGGCTCCGAGCAGCACTGTTTTAAAATAACGCGGCTTTAATCCCAGCACGTGGGAGGCAGAGGCAGGCAGATCTCTTGAGTTCAAGGCCAGCCTGGTCGGAGTCACTTACAGGATAGCAGTGCTACACACAGGAACCCCGCCTTGAAAAACTGAAAACTAAACAGAACCCTCGGGTATAGGCCGAAATGTGAAGGAGGCTTGAAAACATGCTAACCAAAACAGACCAGACTGAAGAGCTGGCTCCGCAGTTAAGAGCACTGGCCGCTCCTTGGAGAACCCGAGTTCAGCTCCCAGCACCCACGTGGCAGCTCACTAGTAGTCTCACCAGGCACTGCACGCTCGTGGTGAACAAACGGGTGAAGGTTCACTCACGTGAAATAATAAAACACGTGAATATGTATGATTCCATTCAGGGGACATGTCAAAAAAATCTAAAGCCACTGTTTGTGGTGGCACACGCCTGTAATCCCAGCACTCCAAGAGGCAGAGGCCGGCGGATCTCTGTGAGTTTGAGGCCAGCCTGGTCTACAAAGTGAGTCCAGGACAGCCAAGAAGGCTACACAGAGAAACCCTGTCTCAAAAAACAAAAATGTAAAGCGATAATAAGATAGGTTAATGATGACCACATGAAAAGGTGGGTGGTTTCTTCCGCTTCGTTTCTGACACACCTATATAAAACAGTCTAGCGTGGAACCCACCTGCCTCTGTCCCCCAGGGTTGGGATCAAAACGGCGCTCACTACACCCAGAAGGGGGTTTCTCTCTCTGGTGGGTAACGCAATACTCTGAAATTAGTAGTGCGAGCTGCACAACCTGTGAATGCACTCGCAACCACTGAATTACACGCTTCATTTAAAAGTGGAAAGTTGGACTGGGGAGTCGGGCTTTGTTGGCAGAGTGTTTGAAGTCCTGGGTTCGATCCCCAGCATTTCGCTAACTGAGCATGATGGTGCACGCCTGTGAGTTCAACACTTGGGGCAGCCAGGACCAGACTTTCAGGGTCATTTTATGATGTATAACAAGTTCGGAGCAACCTGGGACCTTATTTAGCTCGCTCCCCATCCCCCTGCTCCTGCACACGCCGGAAGCTGTGAAATGTTGCAGGTATTATGTCAGAATGAAGTCAGATCATTAACTTTTGAGCCAGTCTTGCTGTGTAGCCCAGGCTGGCCTTCAACTAAATCTACTTTAGTCTCACAAATGCTGTGACTAAGGCACAGGCCGCCCAAGCCTAACATTGTTTTGAAAAGATACTAAGTTACTGACATCTTCAGATAACAGTGACACCATAGGCCTCTACAAAGGAAATTTATTTAAGACAGAAATATCTTTAACATATTTAAGACAGAAATGTCTTTAAAGGAAGGGAGCTGCCAAAAGAGAGTGGTGAAATGTTTAGAAAACACACTAAAGCATGGCCACTCACAACTGTTTTTAATAGTTGTGATTAGTGTGAGGAAGTAAAGATAAGCTGAACCCTGGTAAACGTTTCAGACGGGAACAGGAAACTGGCTGCGGTGTTGACTGTCTACAAGCTGGAGAGGAGGGACAGTGATGTCAGCTTCAACTGCAGAAGGATTTCAAAGCCTGCCTCTGCTCCCAGGGCCTTTTGTCCCAGAGCTTAGAATCACCGTGGAAACAGCTCCTGGGTAAGTCTGTAAGGGAGTTCCTAGATTCGGTGAATTACCGTGGGGTCCTGGACTGAAGGGAAAGGGAGCTCAACACCAGTGCTGATTGCAGTGGTAGCGGCTGGCCAGCCTAGCTCCTGCTGCTAGCCTTCCCATCCTGGTAGCCTCAAATTCTACACCAAGATGCCTTTGTCAGGATTCCCTGTTACAGTAATAGGAAAGGAACTACCACAGCTATTTCACAATGGACTTTGTCAGAATTCTTTATTACAGTAATAGGAAAGTGCCACGCTCTATTTCACAGCGGGGGTGGGCGTGTCTTAGGGAACAGAGATACAGTTGAGCCAGTCTTTTAATTTGGGAGCAAAGTAGATACTCACTTTAGACTTTTTATGTGTTCAAATTAAAATACTAGCCAGGCTCAGTGGCATTTAATCCCGATACTCATGAGGCAGAGCAGCCTGGTCAGCCAAGACTACACAGATATCTTGTCTAATAAAAAGGAGGAGGAGGAAGAGGAAAAGATAAAATAGGATAGATCTTCTTCTTGTTCCCTATCCTGAAATTTTCAGTTTTCAAACCATTAAGGGGACGAGAGCAAAGTCTGAGCTGTCCACGCTCCTGGCTCTGGCAGCCCAAGAGGCCGAGGTGGGCTGTCACTTGAGCTGGGTGTGAAGCTAGGTGCGGTATGGCAGGTCACATCCCAATCCTCGGGATGAGGTGGCCTGGAGTATCAGGGGCCAACTCCAGCCAGAACTGGAATGGGTGGGGGCTGGGGAGAGAAGGAAGGAAGTAAGAAAATTCGACACCAAACAATCAATGCCCCCATCAGTTTCTGCCCTGGAAAGGGGGAGGCAGGACCCAGAACATCTCGGTCTTTATTCTCTGGGTCCTCAGCGTCAGGCAAGTTCAGTAAGTGCTGGGTGAGTGAGTGGACGGGTGATGGAGTCCCTGGCTTCTGGACCCTACCTCGACGTGACCCTCACAGTAGCCTTCCCCAACGGCCTTCTGTTTCAGTACCAGAAGCCTGCCCACTCTCCTCCCCACCTTCACCATCTTCATCGTGCCCAGCACTACCCAACTCATGCCCTCTATTTGTTGACTGTTTTCTCCCACAAGATGTAGCTCCGTGAGGATTTGGATTGCTATAAATATTGCTACATATCTAAACCCAGAGCTCTGCCTGGCATCCAGTAGGTGCTTATATTGCTGAATGAATCATTTTGTATAAATGAGATAGTTTCATAAAATTTTGGAAATAAGAGAACAACTACTGAATGTGTCTATCAGTGTTTTGTTCTGGTGTTTTTTGTTATGGTTTTGTTGTTTATATTTCTTTAACTCAGAGTCTCACTCTACAGCCCCAAATTCACCATGTAGTGTAGCCTCGCTTTGAACCCCGTCAAATCTGTCCCAGCCTCCTGGGTGCTGGGCTTACAGGTGTGACGCACACCCGGCTCCGTCGGTATTTGTTACACATTCGAAGTGGTCCTCTGAGTCACACAGTGGAAATTTATCTTCCAAGTTCTCCCCAACTGGTATCTATTACAGTTATAATCAGAAAAAATTAAATGTATTAATATTCTGTAAGTTTGCTGCCTGAGCTCTTTGTTTTGGTTTTTCCCTCTTTGATGGCCTGGTATTGGACCAAGGCCTGGGGCATGCTGGGCAAGCACCCTGCCCTGAGCTCTGCCCTCGCACCTGCCCGATTTCTTGACACAGTTTCTTTATCCCGGCTCATGTGCTGTTGTTCTTTCAGCACAGGGAACAGTGAAATGACTGTGGGAGGGAGAGGAAAGGCGTGGCAAGGTGTGGAGAAGCGGGGAAGGGTGTCCAGAGAAAGCTCTCAAAGACGGGCAGAGGGCACCCAGGGCAAACAGTGACTTCGCCAGCCTATACGGGCCAGTGACCTCAATCCGGAATCTGCTCTTTCGCAAGTCAGCCCTCCAGGCCTTGGTTTCCTCACCAGGGCATCTTAGTGTGGAGCTGGGGACACCCCCTGGCACAGCAGGCCCCTGCTCCCAGGCCTATCCGGGAAATTAGTGACAGCGCAGTGTAGGAGAGAATCTGGAGCTACACTGGGATCTGGTGAAATGGCTGAGCCAGTGAAGTGTCACCAAGCCTGACACCGAGTTTAGCCCTTGGGACACGTGGTGCGGAGAGAACTCACGCCCTCATGCTGCCTTCTCGTCCCCCATGCTCACCGTGTGCCACCATGCCTGCAAACAGGTGTCTTGTCAGTTTTCGTCAATGTGTTTACTTAATTTCTGTGTGTGAATGTTTTACCTGCTTCTATATCTGCAGCAGGTGTGAACCTGGTGACCTCAGAGGCAAGAAGACGGCATCCGATGCCCTAGCACTAGAATTGCAGATAGTGGGTACTGGAAATCAAGTTTGCCCTCTGGAAGAGCAGCCAGTATTAACTGCTAAACCACCTTACCAGCCCAGAACTTTTGTTTTGTTTTGTTTTTCTGAGACAGGGCTTTTCTGTGTAGCCTTGGCTCTCCAAAGAGCCGCCTGCCTCTGCCTCCTGAGTGCTGGGATTAAAGGCATATGCCATCATTGCCTGGCCCAGCCCAAACTTTTTTGTCTTTTCAAAGACAATCTCATATAGCTCAGGTTAGCCACAAATTCAACATGCATCTGAGGCTGGCTTTTGAACTCCTGATCTTCCTGCCTCCATTTTCTAAGTGCTGGGGTTACAGGTGTGCACCACCATGCCTGGCTGACCTCAAAAACTTCATAACAATAAACTTAAAGTTTAATAATCACCAATTCACAAAATCTTAGACAACTGAAATTCAAAGTTGGGCATGGAAGGGCTCACTGCGCCCAGCATCTAGGAATCAGAGGCATAACTGCTGTGACTTCAAGTTCAAGCCAGTAGACCCTGTGGAAAAACAAACCCAGCAGACCGGAAAGCAACTCAACCCAGTAACAACCTGCCAGTCTCCTCCTCCTCTCCTCTTTCTCCCAAGACAGAGGTTGGGAGGAAGTCAACGCAGGCTGACTTCAAGGTCTCCATGTAGCTGAGGCTGGCCTTGAACTCAAGATTCTCCTGCTTTTACCCCCGCCCCAAATGCCAGGATCACAGGCATTAGCCACTGTGCCCAGCCTTTTTGTCTGTTTGTTTTGGAAGGAGGGTCTTCCTCTGCAGCCCAGGCTGTCCTGGAGCTCTGTAGCCCAGGCTGGCTCCCTGAGTGCTGCAAGAGCCGCCAGGCACCAGGCACGAGCTGCTCTAGCCAGCTGCGCTGGTCTGGAAAGTGAGACTGAGTAGATTTGGAAAACAATAGCTTCCGGTGTTCTGCTTGGAATGGTGCTGTCACCCCTTGGTGACCACCGGGAGTTGGTTTCATGACGTTGCAGCCACCAGAAACTACAGGCTCTGAAAGTCCCTTCCATAAAATGCCGTGGGTTTTGCACGTGACTTTTGCACATCCTTCTGAATACCTTAGTTTACATTAGGAGACCTGCGCTCCGCAAGATTACACCTCTGTCCTAGAATGCATCGAGAATGCTGTGCAGTATCGAAGCTATAGTGCACTGCTTTTAGGGATAACGCTGGGGTGGGGAGAAAACCCGGACATGCTCAGTATGGAACTTTGTAGGTATTTTCAATCCAAGGCTGCTCTAATCAAGGCTACAGGACATTTATACTATAAAAAGACAACTGTTGTTTCAACATGTTCGAAAACAACAGATTAACGAAGTGTTGTTGAAGGTGGAGCCCTCGTCTCAGTGGAGGCCCACAGTCCCTCTGTGGAGGTACCGGGCCACACCCACTCAGCAGCTCCGGACTGCAAGCGTAGATCGGCCACACTCTTCTTGCTCTGAATCGCCAAAGCTTTCCTCTCGTCACCTTGCCTTGGCATCCACAGCCAGCAATGGCATGGGGGAGCCCAGGCAGCCACCAGTGGGCCAGCGCTGGGGAGAGCTGCACACGGCTGGGCACGTAGCTGCGGGACTACGGAGGTAACTGGGCTCCGTGTAGTCAGGAGCAGGGAGGCGAACGCTGTGGGAAGAGTATTGGGGTGCAGTGGGGATTTCCTGTTTGCTGTGCTGGTTTCATAATTCCCGCACTAAGCCCTCTGCACACACACATGCCCGCTCTGACACACGCTTGAACCTGACTGCATGCTCTCCTTTGCTAGCTGCTTGGCAACTCTCTCCAGACATTTCTCCTGCCAGCTGGCTGGCCCTGACTCTGCTCCAGTTGGCCAGCGGAGCATGGAGGGTTGTCCTCAGGCCTCTTGAGCCAGCCAAGAAGGACAGAAGCTGCTTCTGGGAGCAGCACCGAGAGAAAGGCGGGGCCAGAGATACGGCTAAGCAGGCAAGGGCTTGCCCCGCACGCTTGGTGAGTTCAGTCCCCAGAGCTCACATAAAGGTGGAAGGAGAGCCAGCGCCAAAGCTGACCTCTGACCTCCATGTGCACACGGACGCATGCCCCGTCCACATCATAACGATATTAAAGGACAGGTGGGTTCTGGAGACATGGCTCCGTGGTTAAAGAGCACTGGTGCTCTTCTGGAGGACCAAGGTTCGATTCTCAGCACCCACATAGCAGCTCACAAGTGTCTCATGCCCTCTTCTGGCCTCTGTGGTTTCCAGGCACACACAATGCACAGACGCACACTGAAAATAAGAATAAATGTCTTTTTTTTTTTTTTTTTTTTTTTTAAAGGACAGGTTAAGGGTTTAGCTCAGTGGTGGAGCACACGTTTGAGGCCCTGGCTTGGATCCTCGGGGATGGGCGCTAACACCCTGACTCTTTTTTCCCTCTTTCCTGCCTCCCTTTGTTCTTGGCTTAGCAGAGGACTCTCTGTAGACATTTCCTAGCTGACAGCCTCAATGAAAGCATTGTAGTCCTTCCTAAGTGCTGTTTCCATTCCCTTTACCCCTGACCCTGAGAGGCAGGCAACACTGTTTGCTCTTTCCGGCTCTCAGTTCTCCCTGACCTGGATGTTTTTGCATAATGGTATCGCTTGTTTATGTCTCTCAGCTGATGAGCATGTTTTGTCTAAAGAGCCTTTTTACTACTCTTAAAAGTTATTACAGAGGGGAGATAGAAAGACCTGGAGGGGACAAGAACTCCACAATGAGAGCAACAAAACCCAAAAAACCTGGGCCCAGGGGTTTCCTTAAACTGATACTCCAACCAAGGACCATGCATGGAGATAACCCTTGCTCAGATGTAGCCCACGGCAGCTCAGTCTCCAAGTGTGATCCCTAGTAAGGGGAACAGTTCTCTGACATGAACTCAGTAGCTGGCTCTTTGATTACCTCCCAAGGGGGAGGTGGGGTGCAGCCTTACCAGGCCACAGGGGAAGATGAGACCTGATGAGACCTGATAGGCTAGGGTCAGATGGAAGGGAAAGAGGTCCTCCCCTATCAGTGAACTTGGGGAGGGGCATATGGGGAGAAGAAGGAAGGAGGGTGAGATTAGGAGGGGACGAGGGAGGCTACATCTGGGATAAAAAATGAATAACTTGTAATAATTAAAAAAACAAAAACAAAGTTATTACAGAGCAAACCAAGCCTCTTCAAAGTCTGGAGACCCAGCTTGAAAACCTGGCTGAGCAGGACAACGGCTAACGTTCCTTTTGGCTAATTAAGTTATGCCCATATGTGGCTTTAGGCAGAGAAGTTTTCTTCTTCCAGATTCTGGAATAAACTCCCATTGTCCCCTGAACCTTCTCTGCACGGTGGACGTCAAAGAGAAAACTCAAAGCTTGGTGACCCCTCCCTCCCAGGAGATCCCTGTCTCTGTGTTAGGACAGGTGTGTGTACACTGTAAACTTTTACCTGCCATGGCTCTGAGCTGTTGACATTTCATTGTCCTTGTGACTCCTTGTGCCCCGTAATGTCTGGGCTAGAGACAATGGCTCACAGCTCATGGCACAGAGCTCTGAAGCAATAGCATGCTACTCTTGGTGAGTTTTGCACCTGAGAGCAATCATAGCCTGTCGCTGCAGGAAATTTAGGTTCTGGACTGGGGTATAGCTCAGTAGCACAATCCTTATGTCACGTGTTCAAAGCCCAGGGTCTCCTGAGCACCACTACTTCTCAGCTGGACAAGAAGGCAAGTCTCCTCTTCACTCATTCTCACAGCCCGCACACCTTCCTATAAAAGGGGTTGCCATGGACCAGCCCAGTCAGATTCCCTGCGTCTGTGGGGAACAAGGCTCTGGACAGGAAGACGCGGTTTTGGGCGATGAATTGACAGACGGAGACACCTTGCTGGTTTTGGCTCTGCTGCAATTTTACTGAAGTCAAGCTGATAATTTTATAGTGATTTCACAAAAAGGCACCTTAAAGTTGGCATACTTCTCAGAACATTTAGACTTTTACCAAGAATACAAAGTTTACATTTTAACATAGGGGAGTGCCCACAAGAAATCTTGGCCTAAAAACTTTTGATCAAAGCAGACAAAGGGAAAGAAACCTCAAATGCAGTTTCATTATTGCTAACCAGTGAAGAGGAAAGTCAGGAGCTAAGTCAGATGCCTGCCAAAGTCTAAACACACCTTTGTCAACCATCCTCCCATATGTCCTGCTAAAGATTTACGATCTTCCCTAGGAACAAGACAATAAGGGGGGCAAGCTCCAGCCAGCTGTACTTCTCATGCTACTTTTTCCTAAGAAGGGGCCCATTATTTTTTTTTTACACTACTCTTAGAATGCTCTTAATACTAAATCTAATTCATTACTTCTTTTAAAACTACTTTTCTTCTGCCCTATTCTTGTTAAAGCTTTTGATAATCCATCGAGAATATATTTCCTTGAATAATTAATTGTGCTGTTTCAGGAATCATAAAGAAAGATCAAAAAACTCATTAATCCAGCCCCACAACCGCAACCGAAAAAGCGTAGAAATCTCAGAACGCGTCTCTTTGCCAGGTGGGGGGGGGGGGTCTGCCAGGGACCCCCAGCGAGCATAATCCCGAAGGACACATGTCTCTTCGTCTGAGTAGCACTATCTATTGACATGCTACACCAGACGCTGGAGTGGGTGTGGCAAGGGCTGCACTGTGAAAACTCACAAGTGCCCCCTGAGGATGAAATGACTTAATCTACGGAGGCCAGTGGAGGAAAAGATGGAAAGTCAAGGTCTTTCCAATACCTAAAAACAAATAAAGGACCAGTGTCCAAGTGCAGACCAGTCCCACAGTGGCCAGTCCCGAGTCCCCACATCGGACTGAGCAAGGACAGTGTTTTCAGGTGCCAGACAGGACAGAAAAACTCCCAGATCCCAAGGCTTGTACTCAGCCCGCTGGAAGGAAGCGGGGTCACCTCCACTGCGGGGTGGGGATGGGTGTGGGGGCAGACAGCAGGCTCTGCTGAGAGCTTCGCTGGTCCTCCCCTCTCCCCAGCATCACTGTCTAGCTGTAGTTGGATGCTGTTCTCCAGGAGGACTTACCGTCTGCCCCATTCCCCGTGAAGGCACGCTGCTGCTTCCAAAGCAGGGAGCTCCCCTTCATGAGATTCCCGGTTTCTGTCAGTCTTCCCCAGCTCAGCGCAGGGCTGTCCCCCATCACGCTCCCCTCCCCATCCAAAGCAGGTGGCACCCAGCTCTCTCAGGACAGGTGGAGACCAAAGCTGTGCTCTGAACGAAAGCACAGACTGAGCTGTTTTGGAGAAATTTGGGAAATGAGATCATAAAATGGGGGCATTAGTTTTAGCTTTGCTTCCCCTAATCTTTCTTTCTTTCTTCTTCTTTTTTTGTTTTTTTACATAGGCTGTCCTTGAGCCTCTGACATCTTGATTCTACTCCCCAAGTTTTGGGATTACAGACATTTGCCACCATGCCCACCCGGTTCCCTAACCTATTTTTTTTTAATCTATCTATCTATCTATCTATCTATCTATCTATCTATCTATCTATCTAGGTATTTCTAAACAGGGTTCCTCTGTGTAACAGCCCTGGCTTTGTAGACGGGGCTGGTCTCAGAACTCACAGCGATCCACCTGCCTGAGTGCTGGGAGTAATTTTATTTGCATTTGGGTGGAGGGGTTAGACTGAGTCTCATAGACCCTGACTGCCCTCAGAGTTGCTCTGTATCCCAGGTAAGCTAGAGCTTCTGATCCTCCTGCCTCCAGCCCTTAGGTGCTGAGGGAGCAGGTCTGTGCTACCACGCCTGGCTTAATGAAGCGCTCAGTGGGGCCATCCCCCTCCTTTCTTACTTTCCTTTCTTTCCCAGTCCTTTCCCTTTTCCACTGGGTTGTCCTTGTCATGACCCTGCCTTGTGAACCGGTTTCCTAAAGCGAGCATCTTAGCCTGGCATGGGCATGGTGACACATACCTGTGATCCAATCATTACAGAGGTTGAGGTAGGAGTCCAAGTTCAAGGCCAGCCTAAACTTGTCACAAACAAGCAAGCAATTCAAAGGGTCATGCACGGCTGCCTGGCCCAGCACAATTGTCTCGTGTGTCTTTTTCCTGTAGAACATGGGATGCAGGCCACAGTCACCTGGTGCCTGAAATGGAGGTTACAGCTGTGATGGCAGAAGGTTTGTCAAGCTGGATCCCTACAGCTGGGGAGATTTGGCTGGGCTACTTGCCCGGCCGCCTCCTTCCACAGTCCCAGTTTCTACAGTTCTAGAGGCTCACAGCGTCACTGCCCTTAGGGGAGAAAGCCCTTATCACTTAACTCTTGCAAGCTGCTTCAACTCTATAGCTCCTCCGTTGAGACCTACTTTTGTTCTCAGCATAACCGCGGCTCCTCTGTAACACCTGCTGTCACCTTTAGCACATCAGAAGCCATTTCACCTCCCTGTCCTCATCTTGAGTATGAGGTAAGAATAAGTTCAAGTTCCCCGGGCTCTAAAGTGTCTGAGAATGAGATACAATTCAACAGCTCCGTGCTTGCTGCTTAGAATAAAGCAACAGATGACACAGGCAGGTTCTGCTTGAATTAAAGAGAAATGTCCTGCTATGCTCCTTACTCCCAGAAAGCTGGAAAGCCCCCGAGAGCACTCCTACCGGAAACCCCAGCCAATCAGCTTAAAGCGCTTTGTCTAGTCACCTGATATAGCACAATACACTTGGAACAAAATCGGTTATGTTTAGCTGGTCAAAATGATGTGAACTAGAGCTCTGGGTGGTTGTGAGCCCCCTAGTGGGTGCTAGAAACCAGGCCTGGGTCCTCTCCAAGACCAACCAGTGTCCTTAAGAGCTGAGCCGCGTCTCTAGCCCCAGACTAGAACTGAAGTAAGGGTGCTGGTGAGCCAGCTGTGGGGGCTGGGACCCAACCCCAGTCTTCTGCAAGAGCAAACTACTCCCACCCGCTGAAGCGCCTGGCTAGCCAGGCACAGCTCAGCCCCTAAAGGCGAGGCTCCACACGTATTACAGAAAAAACAAGACAAGAATTAAAGGCACTCTCGACCTTCAGACCCAGAGCAATTCGAAAAAGTTGTAGACAAGGATATTGAGAAGTTGTAGTCCTCCCACATGGCTGGCGAGATGCTCAGTCACCTTGGGAAACTGGTGGCTGGTTCCTCAGAAAGTTAAATGCATCCAGAACTCTTCACTGTGTTCTCAAGGGCATGTATCCCTGAATCACACCTCAGTGATAACCTCCCGTCACCACTCCCAGCCTGCAGGACGTCTCCATTTCCTTTTTTTCAGATCTTCAGTGCAAAGAACCTGATACATCCCAGGGAGGGAAAAGGGACATTTACACACACGTGCTCAGAGGTACACAATTGTCCTTTAAGGCTTCTCGTAGGAAAGTTGGTTGAGACCCGGTCGCCGTTTTTTTTTTGGGGGGGGGATTGGTTTTAAAAAATCATTTTACTTTAGAGAGGGGCAGGGAGGAGATGAGGGAGGGAGGATGGGATTGGGAGGGAATGAGGGACGGGGCTACAGCTGGAATACCAAATAAATAAACTGTAATTAATATAAAAAATCGTTTACTTATGTGTTTGTTGCAGGTCTATTTTTCTTATTTTTATGTGCATGAGTGTTTGTTTGCATCTTTGTATGTGTGCCACACGCCTCTCTGGTGCCCATCGAGATCAGAAGAACGTGTCAGATTCCTTGGATGTACAGTTGTGACGCTTATGACCTGGCACCCCCACACCCCTGCAGGAATTGGTTCTCCTCCACCAGGCTGATCGGCTGACCCTCCTTAGCCCGGCAGCTAGTGCTCTAACCTGCGTCTTTGTTTTTGAGACAAGGACTCACTGCAGGACCCCCGGGCGTCACTTTTATGTTCGGATGATATGGTGTTGTGTAAGTGTATACATTTCAATTATCTTTTCCTAAATAGATGGACATTTATGTCCTCTGTTTTGACCCTTCCGCGCTTGTGAATGATGCTGACATGATTATATACAGGTTTTCATGTTTTCAATTCTCTTGGGCATATAACTTGTGTAGATACAAAAAGGCTTAGTGTAAAAGAGCCAAAAATAGAAAATAAAACACCCCACTGATCAGCAGTTAGACTTCAACTGTTTTGAGCCTGACCAGTGATTTCCACTGCTGTGCACAAACAGCTCGAGCCCAGCTTCTAATCGGCCCTGGTGTCTCATCTCGAACGGCAGTCTCGGTCGGTGTTACAGAATGCACTGCCTCATAATAGTGAGCTACTTGTATGCTACTATATTTTTTAATGATTATTTTTTGTGTATGAGTGTTTTGCCTGCCACCAAGTAGACACCTGCTACCCTTGGAATTCAGAAGAGGGCAGAAAATCTCCTGAAACAGGAATTGTGGATGCGTGTGAGCCGTCTATGGGTGCTGGAGACTGAGCCTGCGTCCTCTGGAAGAACTGCTCTTTATCTCTGAACCATCCCTTCAGCCTCCTGAACTCTGTTCAAACACAAAACAAACAACTCGACAGTAACAAAGCAAATTTACGGATCAATTCTGGTCTGAGGCAGACATTCACTCCCATGCCTTGGGCTTGTCATTCCTGCTCCAGAAGGAAGTAGCCTGGGCTACTTGACAACTTTATGTCTACTAGTTTTGAAAACTTGCTAAATTATTTCACGAAGTAGCTGTATAGCTGCAGTTATTATTTATTTTATACTTTATTATTTCATGTGTGTGTTTTGCCTGCATTTATGCTTGTGTACCAAGTGAGTGCCTGGTGTCCAAGGAAGCCAGAGGAAGGAATCAGATCCCTTGGGACCGGAGTTACAGACAGCTATGAGCCATCATGTGGGTGCTGGGAATTGAGTCCTCTGGCAAGACAGCCAGTGCTTTTAACTGTTGAGCCATTTCTGCAGCCCTATTAAATTAAATTAATTCATTTCTTCTTGAGGGACAGGGTCTCCCTCCTAGCTGTCCTGGAGGAGTTTGTTATGGAGATCAGGCTGGCCCTAAACTCACAGACATTCTCTTCCTTTGTCTCTTGGGAGTCCTGAGATTAAAGGCATGCACCGCTGTCCTGGCCCTTTAGCTTTATTTTCTATGTATGGTGGGGAGGTGGGAGTGGGTGGGGGATGTTGGGCCCGTGAGTGCTGTGCCTGCGGAGGCCAGAAGAGGCCATCAGATTAACTAGTGTTGGAACCACAGGTGACTGTGAGCCTCTCAAAATGTGTGCTGGGAACTGAACTCAGCTCCTCTGGAGGACAGCGTGTGCCCCTAAGTGCTGATCCGCCTCTCTAGCCCTACCCCCCCGCCCCCAGATAAAGTCTTGCTATGTAGACTGCTCCTGAACTTGCTGTGTCTGCTCTCGAACTTGAGAGGATGGTCCAGTCTCCATTTCCAGACAAGCACAGAACAGCGACCTCCGGCTCGGCCTCGGCTGGTGCTCCTTGCCAATCTTCTAAAAATGTTCTTGCTAGTTCCTGGTTCCTTTCCCTGCACTCACTGTTGCCACACGCCCTCTCCAGACAATGCGCCTAGTCACCTCAGAGCCCCCACACAATTAGCCCTCACACACACCTTTCAGTGAGCAATGGAGCAGTTTTCTCCTCCCCGTCTCTTCTACATGAAGAACAGAAAAGTTCACTAAGCTTGAGCTGGTTTTGGATGCATGTGCCCTGAGGCCCAACTGTGTCCTCAAATGAACTTTCAGGGAGCATCCCTTACCACCTCATGCCTGTGCATACTTTGGTGTGATGAAAATGAGATGCATTGTAGGAAGAGACATATCACCAAATCCGCCAGTCAGAGAACGGCCCCAACTACACCCTCAGCAACAAGCTCCCCGTTCTCTTAACCCAATAAAAGGAATCCAGAAGCAACAGTGGGGGCCCTTTTGTATCTTTGCTCACTGTCAGTCTGTTCTTCTATAATCTGCAATATTATTTCACTTTTTGAAAAGTTACTTGCAATTTTGTGAGTGTGTAAGCTCTTACTTCAGTCCTTTGAACAAGAGTCCAAGAAAGCCCAGCCTAGACTCCGGCCACAGTAACATGGATTACAGTCTTGCACCATCATGACCCTCTTAAAAAATATTTATTTGGGACTAGAGAGATGGCTCAGTGGTTAAGAGCACTGTCTTCTTTTCCAAAGAACTGAGGTTCAATTCCCAGCAACCACACACATACACACACACACACACACATGACAGCTCACAACTGACTGTAATCCTAATTCTAAGGGATCTGACATCTTCACTAACACACTTAAAATAAAATAAAATATTTAAAATATTTATTTACTTTATTTCTGTGTATGTGTGTTTCGTTTGTACATGCCACACACCTTCCTGAGGCCTGACATGTCAGAACAGGATATTGGATCCTTTGGAGTAAGAGCAGAAAATGCTTTGAACCACTGAGCCATCTTTCCAGCCTGCAAAACCTTCCTACTGTATGTAAGACTTCCTTCTGCTCACTGTCATGTGCCTTTTCAAGTGATTTCAGTCACCAGGTTGCCAGCTATGACGTGTTCTATCCATTTTCCTTATTTATCTATGCTGCAAAGCAAAAAGCCCAAACCATTTAGCTTGAAATCATTGTCATTACAACGTGCCTGTCACTGACACTTCCAGCCACAACCCACAAATTCAGCTCACTGCACCTCTTGGAGGCGGTCTCTTTGTTCAGTGTCTTTAGGTTTTGAATAATCACCTTGTATCTCAGCTCACTGTATATCTAATCATGCTTGTAATTCTCAATTCTCAGCTGACCTTTATATCTGTATGTATGTATATATACACACACACACACATATATATATCATCTGGAATATATATAGACACAGACATATAGACATACAGATATATAGACAAACAGATATATAGACATACAGATATAGACATATAGATATACAGATATATAGACATACAGATATATAGACAGACATACAGATATAAAGGTCAGCCTGAGATACAAGGTGAGAACTTGTCTAAAATATATTTTTAGACCCTGATTCATACAGACTGTGTCATCCTTAGGGGATGTCTGAAGCCAGGTGTGGTGGTCAACGCCTTTAATGCCAGCGCTCGAGAGACTGAGGCAGGCGGATATTTCTGAGTTCCATGTCAGACTGGGCTACAGAGTGAGGTTCTGCCTCAGTAAAGTAAAGGAGGGGTTTGAAGACAGGAAGTCAGGCAGAGAGGTACCAGAGACCCTTAGGTCTGCCGCCTTCCACCGAATTCTCCTGCGTGGTGAAGTCTTGCGGAATGCGCTGCCTGACACACGCTGAGCAAACGTTGGTGCCTGGTGAGTCAGTCTGTCACAAGCTCCTTAAGTCTCTGTGGTAGGCCTCCCTTTGTGTGGTGCTACCGAGTCCCAGCCCGGTGTGGGGACTAGAGTCATTAAACGCTGATGCCTCCCAGCTGCGAAGGAGGCTCACGCCTGGGACCCCGGAGCCCAGGCGGCTGAGGTAGGGGGATCCAGGAACGTGAAGGCGTTCACGTTACACTGGGCGTCAGAGTGAGCGCATTTTCCAGCCAGAGGCAGGTGGTTGGCAAAGGGGCCTGCCAAGCTGAGTTTGGACCCCAGGACTCAGAACACCTCGGGCCTGTGCTGTGGTGCATGTGTGCCCCCTACACAATAACTGAAAGAAAAATGTCGTAGTCACACTGACCAGAAAGGGTCCTGAAGGAATGGCCCAGTGAACGACAGCATTAATCATGTCTGACAACTTGACTTCCATTGCTAAGGTCCAGCAAGAGAGGACTGACTCCCAGAAGTTGTTGTCTGGCCTACACACACACACACACACACAGACACACATACACAGAGACACACACAGAGATACACATACATACACAGAGACACACACACACAGACACACACAGATACACATACCTACAGAGACACACACACACACAGACACAGACACACATACACAGAGACACACACATACACACACACAGAGATACACATACAAATACAGAGACACACACAGAGAGACACACACACACAGATACACAGACACACACACACAGACACACACAGAGATACACATACAGACACACACACACACACACACACACACACACTCAGTTTCTGGCACCCTCATGGTGGCTCCCGACCATCTGTTAACCCCATTTCCAGGGGGAATTCAACACCTTCTTCTGGCCTCTGTAGGCATCAGACACACAGGCAAACATGCAGGCAAGATGCCCACACACATAAAGTAAAAAGTAAATTCAAAAGAGAGCATTTGCCTCTGTCTTTTCAGCGCATAGTGGTAATCTAAGAACTTGGCACAGTATCAGTCACCACACATTTTACAAACGAGCAAGCTGAGCTCTGGGAAAAGGAAGCCGTCTCTCGTTGAACAGGTTTTAAAAATGCCCAGATTATGTTTGCTGTCTTTGATGGCCTTGCCATCTGAGCTGTTTCTGCATCTGGAAACTGGACTGCTTCCGGAGTCTGCTAACGCCTTCCCGCCCAACAATGAGCGGCCCCTTCTCTCACCTTAAGCAGCCTGACTGTAAGTGCCTGGGTCCTGGGAAGCTGCGAAGCCCGAGCAGGGCCGCTTGGATCAGGTGCCTCGGAGCTGCTCAGAGCCCCACTGTGAGTGAGGAGGGTCCGCTACCGTCACCTGCTGAGTAGGGCCCCCCACCCCCAAAGGTTGCCTCTGCTGGCCACTGCCTGCCCCCTCTCTACTGGGAGGTCAGGAGGGGCTGGCCAGACGGCAAGCAGAGTCTGGCTGCGGGGCAGATGGAGGGGGTGGCTTGATGAAGGGGCCGTCTGCAGGTGATTTGGAGGTACTTGGTCTAAAGCCATCCTCCTCTCAGACCACGGCCTAGACTGTACTCTCGTCTACTTAAACCCCCGGAGTACTGTCTGCAGTGGTCTCAGTGAGACAGCCACGGGCAGCCTGTCCCTGATGCTGCCAGAGCCCCCAAGGCTAGTGACAGACTGAAAACCCCAGCGCAAATGGAGTCCCAGGCAGCAGCTCAGCCACAAGCGTGTGTTTGCAGGGTAGAGCCGTGTGAGTGCGCAGGAAGCGGGTCAAAGGTCTCCTGGGTTTAACCTCCTCCTGAACCCATGAGCTCAGCCTGGGCTGGGCAGTGACCGAGTCTCTCCCAGAGCTGCTGTGGCGGGCAGAGGGCCTGCCTGGTCACCAGTGAGTCAAGGCCTGTGTGTCCTGCTCCTGGCTTCCCCGAAGTGCCCCAGCAGGAGGCTGGGCCTGGCAACCTTTGTCTTCACAAACTGCTTTAATTTTCATGTATTTCCCCCAGTCCATTTCTTCTATTGTGTGGGTGTGAGCCGCCGCGGCTCACAGGCCCGCTTTCCCAAGTCGACTCTCTCCTCAGGCGTGGCTCTGGGATCCCAGAGGTGGCCAGCATCGCTTGCCAAGCACCTTAACTCTCTCAGCTGGTTCGCCGACTGAGACTTGTTTGTTTTTTTTATCAATACAGGGTCTCAGGGTTACATAGCCCTGGCTGACAAAAGGCCTGTGCCACCGTGCCTGGCTTGTTTGCTTTTTTTTTTTTTTTAAGTTTGTTTATTTAATGTTTATGAGCGCTCTGACTGCACACACACTTGCACGCCAGAAGACGGCATTAGACCCCAGTATAGACTGGTTGGGAGCCACCATGTGGATGCTGGGAATTGAACTCAGGACCTCTGAGCCATCTCTCCAGCCCGTCTGCAGTCTTGTTGCATAGCCTGAGGAGAGAATCGGAAAGGGGGTGAGCAGTTACCTGGAACTTGCTATATACCTAATCCCCCTACACAAACCCACACATATACACACGTTGAGACACAGTTTCTCTGTGTAGCCCTGGCTCTCCTGGAACTGGGTCTGTAGCCCAGGCTGGCTTTGAACTCCGGTCTGCCTGCCCCTGCCTCCTGAGCGCTGGGATTTAAGCCTGGCGTCCTGTGGTTTTTATCTGGTCTAATCTTTCCAGCAAATCTCAAGTGTTGCTATCACCTACTCTCACTTTACAGATGAGAAGCCTGGGCCCAAGGACGTCGTGCAGCGTGCCAGAGAAAACTGCAGCCCTTTGTGGTCCGGGCTTAATGCAGCTGAACTGAATTTGACCGAGGCAGGCTCTGACCGAGGCTTGAACTCTCAGCCTTTTCGCCTCGGCTGGCCTGTGTGGCCAGTGGCCCTGCTGTTAGTGTTTAAGTCGCATCTGCTGTGGTTTCAGGCAGAGCCGAAGCCCACGCACGCGTGGCCCGGCAGGCCTGGACAATGAAGAAGAGCACAGGCTGGGCCTATTCCGGAGAACAGCGTTCTTTCCTCCCGGAGTCACACTGGCCAAATCAGGTCTGTCCTCTGCCCCTCGGTTCTACGGCGCAGGCATTAGGAGGGTGTCTTTACCGTGTCTGCGACTTGTTTAAAAAAAGCAAGACAATCGTAACCTTGCCGTGGTTAGGGTTAGGGACAGACAAGTATGTGTCCTTAGAGCTTGGCTTGGTTTTTGCTTCTTCGTTTCTGTTTGATACAGGTCCTCACTACGTAGCGCTGGCTGGCCCAGAACTCACAGAGATCCGCCTGTCTCTGCCTCCCGGAGTGCTGGGATTACAGGCGTGCGCCACGGCACCCCACTTCCACACTGATTTTCTGGCTGGAAAAAAAAAAAAAAGGAAAGGCAAACGGGTGTCACGGTGGGAGTACAGCGCCACCTACCGTAGAAATGGTGAATGACGGCACAACAGGAGACTTCGCGGTTGGCGACTTGCAGAGTTCTGGTCAAGGTCGTTCGTTCGTTTTGAGGTGGGGTCTGGCTTGTCGCGGGCTGGCACAGGTGTCGGAGCCACACAGGCTTGGGAAGAAAGAAAAACCCCTGGTTGTGTGGCCAGAGTTGTACCCTCTCCCACGTACTTGCTGGCGCCCTTTGAAAACGATTTTATTGAAGTTGCTTCTATCTCTTCCCGCCTTCTCCGCCCCGCTCTGGGGTAGGAGAGGCTAGTGCGGTTCCTCGGGCTACTTCCTGCTGGTGAGGGTCGTTCGGGCCTCGAGGAAGTCCGGTCTTGTTTCGGGGGGGGGGTCTTTGACTTGTTGACTGCATCACTAGCTTCCGGGAGCAGTGGGGGCGCAGCCGGGGGGAGGGGCACAGCGGGGGGCTCCGGGGCGCAGCGGGGGGCTCCGGGGTGCAGCGGGGAGCAGCGGGGGGCTCCGGGGGCGCAGCGGGGGCGCAGCGGGGGGCCTCGGGGGGCGCAGCGGGGAGCTCCGGGGGCGCAGCGGGGGGGCTCCGGGGGCGCAGCGGGGGCGCAGCGGGGAGCTCCGGGGGCGCAGCGGGGGAGCGCGGCCTCCTTTCCCTAGCTCCGTCTACACTCTCCGGCCTTTGTCCCTCTCCACAGTCCTCAGATTTAAACCGTCTGCAGCCGGCAAGCCCCTCCAGAGCCGCAGGAGGCAGTGTACTGCTGTGGACACCCGAGTCAGCCCCACACCTGGAACAAAACAAAAAACCCTTTACATAGAAGAAAGCGTCTACATAAAGCCAGGATTTCTATATATGGGCATTTGTGTTTTTTCTGTATGCGGGTGTTTTCTCTATTTTTTGTATTTGAGGAGTTTTTGTCTATTTTCTCTAGAATAGTGTTTTGTCAATTTTCTGTATATGTGTGTGTTGTCTATTTTCTCAATATAAGTGTTTGGTCTATTTTCTGAATTTGGGCAGTTTTTTTGTCTGTTTTCTGTAGAATAGTGTTTTTCTATTTTCTGTATATGGGTGTGTAAGACCTGGGGTCTCACAGCTCAGGAGTTCAAGATCGCACCCTTCCCAGAAACTCTCACAGACCACGCAACTCATTGCAAAAGCAAGAGGTTTATTAACCATTGCGCAATGAGGTCACCCCTGCCGGTCAGCAAAGAGTGGCCCTGGGAGACAAAGGCTTTAGGTTTTTAAAAGAAAAATTGCAGGAAATTTGAAGTTGCAGCTTTGGCAATTTAGGATTGCATGAGGAAGCTATAAAGTAAGATAATTGGTTAGTCTTAGGTGCTCAAGCTTCGCCAGTCCTGCCAAGTGTGGATGCAGCTGCAATTGAAGGTGGGGGTGGTTAGCTCATCCTTGAAGATTGGGGCTGGCTTTTGGCTGGAGGTCAGGAGCTACTCAGAAGAAGGATTGAGGCCATCTGGGTTGGTTGCTAAGAAACACTATCTTGAAGACAAGGGTCTGGTCCTTCTTTTTGCTGAGTGAAGGTCATTGCTTGCTCGCTTTTTTTAATATCTGTCCTCACAGATAGGGTCACATTTCTCCATTCTCTGGAAAGGTACTAAGAGGTTTTAGCTTAACCTGGACCTAAAACTCAAAACTATAGGCTTTAGAAGACATACAGGTTACAGAGTTAGCCTAACCCTTTCAAGTGTTTTGTCTATTTGCTGTAAATTAGAGATTTGTATATTTTCTGTATATGAATGTTTTCTCAATTTTCCATATATGAGTGTTTTTGTCTATTTTCTGTATGTGGGTGTTTTGTCTATTTTATGTATCTGAGGATTTTTTTTGTCTATTTTCTCTTGAAAAGTGTTTTTTTTTTTCTATTTTCTGTAGATGAGTGTTTTGTACATTGAATGTATATGAGTGTTTTCTCTATTTTCTGTATATGAGTGTTTTGTCTATTTTCTCTGTTTGAGGACTTTTTTGTCAGTTTTCTCTAGAATAGTGTTTTGTCTATTTTCTGTATATCAGTGTTTTGTCTATTTTTGTGCCACAGACCAGCCCAGTAGGGTTCCCTGCGTCCTCGGGAGAATCAGGGTTTGCATATCAGGAAGGCACAGTTTCAGGCGAGTTGACAAGACAGAGATGACACCGAGATCGCTTTGACTCTGCTGTAATTTTACTGAAGTCAGGCTAATAATTTTATAGTGATTTCATGAGGAAGCACCTTAAAGTTGGCATGCTTTCCAGAACATTCGAACTTTTACCAAGGATACAAAGTTTATGTTTTAACTCGAAAGTGTAGCCAAGCGTAAAGCAGTGCCCACAAGAAATCTCAGCCTAGAAACTTTCTGATCAACGCAAACAAGAAACAAAAACCTCAAACTGTGGTTTCATTATCACTGACTAGTGAAGGGGAAAGTCAGGAGCTGTAATAGTCCTCCAAGCCAAGTCAAATACCTGCCAAAGTCTTTTTCTACATTAAAGTCTAAATACACCTTGGTCAACCATCCTCCCATATGTCTTGCTAAAGATTTATAACCTTCCTTAGAAACAAGACGCTAAAGGGAGGCATGCTCAAGCCTGCTGTACTTGCTTATGCTATTTTTTCCTAAGAAGGAGCCCATTATTTCTTTTTCTATCCTTATAATGCTTTCTAATACTAAATCCAATTCATTATTTTTCTTTTACTCTATTCTTGCTAAAGCTTTTAATAATCTATCAAAAATATATTTCCTTGAATAGTTAGTTGTGCTGTACCAGGAATCATAAAGAAAAATCAAAAGGCTCATATTCAATCCTTCATCTGAAAAAGCAGGATTTTCAGAGTACATCTTTTTGGCGTAGATGGCCAGGGAGAACATCCAGGGACTTCCAGGGAGCGGATTCCCATAGGAAATGTGTCTCCTCGTTTTAGCAGCATAATTTTATGCTTATATAGCACATTTTTATGCTCACATAGACTCTGGAGTTAGTGTGGCATTTTTGTATATGTGCGTGTTTAGTTAATTTCTGTATTTGAGGAGGTTTTTGTCTATTTTCTCTAGAAGAGTGTTTTTTTTTTCTATTTTGTGTAGATGAGTGTTTTGTCTATATTCTGTATATGAATGTTTTGTCTATTTCCTGTGTCTGTGTGTTTTGTAAATTTTCTATATATGAACGTTTTGTACTTTTTCTGTATATGGGTGTTTTGTCTATTTTCTGTATATGAGTATTTTGTCTATTTTCTGTATATGAGTGTTTTCTCTATTTTCTGTATTTGAGTTTTTTGTCTATTTTCTCTAGAATAGTTTTTTTCCATTTTCTTTATATTAGTGTTTTATCTATTTTCTCTTTATGTGTGTTTTTTTTCTGTAAATTAGAGATCTGCATATTTTCTGTATATGTGTGTTTTGTTTCTTTACATGAGTGTTTCGTGTATTTTCTGTACATGAGTGTTTTTTCTATTTTTTGTATATGTGTGTTTTGTCAGTGTTTTGTATATGAGTGTTTTTTATTATTCTATATATGGGTGTTTTGTATCTCTTCTTCATATGGTTGTTTTGTATATTTTTTGTACATGAGTGTTTTTTGTATTTTCTGTACATGAGGATTTGTCTATTTTCTATATATGAGTGTTGTGTATATCTTCTGTATATGAGTGTTTTGTATATTTTCTGTATATTTCTTTCTTCTACATTTTATGTATATGAGTGTTTTTTTTATTTTCTCTATATATGTTTGTCTATTTTCTGTAATTTAGAGATTTGTATTTTTTTCTGTATATGTGTGTTTTCTTTCTTTTCTTTATGAGTGTTTTATCTCTTTTCTGTGTTTCAGGAGTTTCCTGTGTATTTTCTCTAGATTAGTGTGTTTTCTATTTTCTGTATATTACTGTTTTGTCTATTTTCTCTTTAAGTGTGTTTTGTGTATTTTCTGTTAATGAGCGTTTTGTCTATTTTCTGTATTTGAGTAGTGTTTTTGTCTATTTTTTCAATAATAGTGGGTTTTTTGCATTTTCTGTATATGAGTGGTTTTTTTTTGTATTTTCTCTATATGATTATTTTGTCTATTTTCTGTAAATTAGAGATTTGTATATTTTCTGAATATGTGTGTTTTGTTTCTTTACATGAGTGTTTTTTTCTATTTTTTGTATATGTTTATTTTGTCTATTTTCTCTATATGAGTGTTTGGTATAATATTTGTGTATGTGAGTGTTTTTTCTTTCTTTTTTATTTTATTATTATTATTATTTACATTTTATTAACTCTGTATCCCAGCTGTATCCCGCTGCTCCCTTATTCTCTCCCAACCCACCTTCCCTCCCTCAGCTCCTCCCTGCTCCTTTCCAAGTCCATGGATTGAGGATTTCGTCTGGCCCTGTTTTATCAGGTATCTTCAGGCCCGGCTGCAAAGTCCTCCTCTGTGGCCTACCAGGACTGCTCCTCCCTTTGGGGCTGTGGAGGTCAAAGAGCCTGCCATTGAGTTCTGTCAGAAATAGTCCCTGTTCCCCTTACTATGGGAAACCAATTGGTTATTGAGCTACCATGAGCTTCGTCCAAGCAAAGGTTCTAGGTTATATCCATACATGGTCCTTGGTTGGAGAAAGAGTTTCAGAAAAAA
>REGO01000325.1:158449-171168 GCA_010120015.1 Rhombomys opimus | reverse complement strand
AGGTCTGAAGTTCTCTTTTGTTGGGTCTTTTTGTGGTTTAAGTATCAAGGTGACTGTGGCTTCATAGAATGAGTTTGGTAATGTTCCTTCTGTTTCTATTTTGTGGAATAGTTTGGAGAGAATTGGAGTTAGCACTTCTTTGAAGGTCTGGTAGAATTCTGCACTGAATCCATCTGGCCCAGGACTTTTTTTTGGAAGGGAGACTGTTGATGACTGCTTCTATTTCCTTGGGGGAAATAGGACTATTCAATCTTTCTACCTCATCTTGACTTAATTTTGGTAAATGGAATCTATCAAGAAAATTTCCATTTATTTTAGATTTTCGAATTTTGTGGCATATAGGCTTCTGTAGTACGACCTAATGATTGTTTGGATTTCCTCAGTGTCTGTATTTATGCCCCCCTTTTCATTTCTGATTTTGCTGATTTGGATAGTTTCTCTCTGCCTTTTAGTTAGTTTGGCTAAAGGTTTCTCTTGTTGATTTCTTCAAAGAACCAGCTCTTGGTTTCATTGATTCTTTGAATAGTTTTGTTTCTAGTTGATTGATTTTATCCCCGAGTTTGATTATTTCCAGCTGTCTGCTCCTCTGGGGTGCATTTGCTTCTTTTTTCTCTAGGGCTTTCAGTTGGGCCATTAAGTTGCTTGTATGAGATGTCACAAATTTCTTCTTGAAGGCACTTAGTGCTATGAATTTTCCTCTGAGCACTGCTTTCATTGTGTCCCATAAATTAGGGTATGTTGTACCTTCGTTTTCATTGAATTCTAGGAAGTCTTTAATTTCTTTATTTCTCCCTTAACCCAGCAATCATTGAGCAGCAAGTTGTTCAGTTTCCATGTGCTTGTAGGCTTTTTTTCTAATTCCACTGTTGTTGATGTCCAGCTTTATTCCATGGTGGTCAGATAGAATACAGGGGATTATTTCAATCTTCTTGTAACTGTTGAGGCTTGCTTTGTGACCAACTATATGGTCTGTTTTGGAGAAGGTTCCATGAGGTGCTGAAAAGAAGGTATACTCTTTTGAGTTTGGGTGGAAAGTTCTGTAGATGTCTATTAGGTCCATTTGATTTAGGACCTCTGTAAGTGCCTTTATTTCCTTATAAGGTTTTTGTCTAGATGATCTGTCCCTTGGTGAAAGTGGGGTGTTGAAGTCTCCCACTATCAAGGTGTTGGGATTGTTGTGTGATTTAAGTTTTAGTAATGTTTCGTTTATGAATGTAGGCGCTCTTGTATTTAGGGCATAGATGTTCAGAATTGTGATGTCCTCTTGGTGGATTTTTCCTTTGATGAGAATGTAGTGTCCCTCCTCATCTTTTTTGATTAATTTTGGTTGAAAGTCTATTTTTATTAGATATTAGGATAGCTACCCCAGCTTGTTTTCTGGGTCCGTTTGCTTGAAAGACATTTTTCCAGCCCTTTAATCTGAGGTCGTGTTTATCTTTGTTGCAGAGGTGTGTTTCTTGGATGCAGCAGAATGTTGGATCCTGTTTCCGAACCCATTCTGTTAGTCTGTGTTTTTTTATTGGCGAAGTGAGTCCATTGATGTTGATAGATAATAGTGACCAATAAATGTTAGTTTCTGTTGGATTGGAGTCCGTGGTCTTACTGTGTTTCATTGCTTGTTTTCTTTTCATTTTTGTTGGGATATTATATGTATGCCATGTTTTCTTGGGTGAAGTTGTTTTCATTGGAATGGAGTTTTCCGTCTAGTATCTTCTGTAGGGCTGGTTTGCTGTGTAGATGTTGTATAGATTTAGTTTTGTCATGGAATATTTTGTTTTCTCCATCTATGTTGATTGAAAGTTTTGCAGGGTATAGTAGTCTGGGTTGACATTTGTGATCTCTTAGAGACTCCATGACACTTGCCCAGGCCCTTCTTGCTTTCATAGTTTCTGATGAGAAGTCCGGTGTGATTCTGATAGGTCTACCTTCATATGTTACTTGGCCTTTTTCCCTTGCTGCTTTTAATATCTTTTCTTTGTTCTGTAGATTTAGTGTTTTGACTATGATGTGACGTGATGTGTTTCTTTTCTGGTCTAGTCTATTTGGTGTTCTGTAGGCCTCTTATATATTTATGGACATCTCTTTCTTTAAGTTGGGAAAATTTTCTTCTATGATTTTCTTGAAAATATTTTCTGGACCTTGGAGCCTGGAGTCTTCTTTTTCATCAATTCCTAATATTCTTAGATTTTGTCTTTTCATGGCATCCTTGATTTCTTGGATATTTTGTGTTTGGGACTTTTCTGATTTTAGTTTTTCTTTGAGAGAAGTATCAATTTCTGCGAGTATATCTTCAGCTCCAGAGATTCTCTCTTCCATCTCTTGTATTCTGTTGGTGATGCTTACCTTTGTGGTTCCTGATATTTTCTCCAAGTTCTCCAGCTCCAGGGTTTTCTCAGTTTGTGTTTTTATTGATTCTAATTCTGTTTTCATGCCTTGCACCATTTCCTTCATCTGTTTGAATGTGGATTCCAGTCTCTCTATGATGATCTCTATTTTTTTTTGTTCATTTCCTTTTATATGCCACTAATTTTATCTCTACTTGTGCCTCTATTTGTTTGGCTATGTTTGCCTGTGTTTCTTTAAGAATTTTGTCTATTTCTTCTTTCTTTACCTCCAGTTGGCTGGCCAAATCTTTGAAAGATTTGTTCATTTCCTCTTTAACTGACTGAATTTGCATGGTTATTGTTCTGAGAGAGTTGTTTGTTTCCTCTTTATGAGCCTCAAATAATTGGGTAAGCATAGTTTTAAAGTCATTTTCCTGTGCTTCTGATGAATTGGAGTGTCCATCAATTTTGGGGGTTGCTGGTGAAGTCATGATGTCCTGATTTATGTTGGTTGTGTTCTTTTGCCTACCTGTGGCCATTGGCTTATCTGAAACCTTCCCTGTTTGTTTTTGGGTTCTGCAGTTCAGACTGGTACTGTCTCTCTCTGGCGTCTGGAGAAGTTCTTCAGGAAGCTAAGAGAGGTCCCATGTCCTCAGCATGTGCTGAGGACTAGCTGTACCTGTGGGAGAAAAGTATGCAGGCGCAAACGGGGCAAATGCAGGCATGTGTGTGTGTTTGTGTGTGTGTGTGTGTGGAAGTGTGTCTCCGGGGACAGAGTGATAGATAATGTTGAGCCCTTGAGTGAGTAGGAGGGGCTCTGCACTGTATGTGTAGCAGGCGCTAGTGATGGTCTCGGAGCAATTTCTGGCATTAACTGCCTTAACTCCTCAATTGGACCCATAGAGCAGGGGCTTCAATGTCCCAAGTGACCCTCTGTTTCCCAAAGTGTGTATGTGGGTGGGAAGGGTTTGATGCCTGGCTTCTGTTTCAGAAGGACCCTGGATCTGGGGTTCTGCAGATTCTCAAGGGTGCATTCACTCTCAGGCAAGTCACTTGGCAGGGATCGGGGTATCTGAGCTCTCTGGTTTGGCCCTGCTTGTTTGATGTGCTCTGCCAGCTCCGTGCTGCTGCCACTGCCAGGTTAGGAAGTCCTGCTGTAGCTGGAGACTGGGATGCCAGTCCAGATGTTTTCTGGTAAGACCTGAGGGCTCTCCACTGTGCTCTCCAAGGCTGGGATGCCCAGCCCCTGGTGTGCTTAGCTTGTATGGTGGGTCTGCTTGGCTTTGGTGGGTATATAGCGTGTTATCTGTCACTGATTGGGCAGGCCGTGCAGTCAGTGTCTGACCCTGTGGGGCCAGTATGTTGGCTAGCAGACCCTGGACCCCGGGATGATGGTACCACTGGTATGGACCCGCAGTGCAGGGGCCTCGATGTCCCAAGTGACCCTCTGTTTCCCACAGTGGGTATGTGGGTGGGAGGAGACTGATGCCTGGCTTCTATTTTAGAAGGTGTGTGGATCTGGAGCTCTGCAGACATGCAAAGGCGTACTCACTCTCAAGGTGGTCACATCAGCAGGGATCGGGCTAACCAGACTCTCTGTTCTCTGGTTTGGCCCTGGTTGATCTTAAGCTGGAGGGCTGTTGTGCTCCGCCAGCTCAGTGCTGCTCCGCCGCCAGGTTAGGAAGTCCCGCCGTAGCTGGAGACTGGATTGCCAGTCCAGATGCTTTCTGGGAAGTCCTGGGGGCTCTCCACTATGCTCTCCAAGCTTGGGAGACCCAGGGTCTGGTGGGCCTAGCTTGTATGGCGTTTCTGCCTGGTTTTGGTGAGTATATAGCGTATTCTCTGTCACTGTGGGGTTGGGCGGGCCGTACTGACAGTGACCGCGATCCTGCGGAGCCAATATGGCAGCTAGCAGCCGGGGACCATGGGAGGATGGTGCTGCCGTGCAGGTCTGGGACTCCGAGACCGTACAGCTGGCAGTTGCCGCTAAAGGGCTTGGAGCTCTGCCTCAGCGGCTGCAGACCCAGGCAGTTAGGTCTGCACTGAGAATCTCCATGAGTCTGCTGTGCCGAGGAGGAGGGAGGTCTGGGGCAGGGGAGTGCCGGAGATCAAAGGCTTGTTCCTCTCCTTCTCCAACAAGTCCCCAGGTGACCCAAGACCAAGGTCCTCACCTCCTGCGATGTTCCCTGTTGTTTAGAAAGCCTAACTGTTGTTTTCCTGGATTCAGAGGTCCTTCCACTCACCAACTCAAACGTTCAGCTCTTCCACAGCTCAGAAGCTGTGTGTGCTAGTCGCCATCTTGGCTCCATGATTCTCTTTTTTAGTGTGTGTATGTGAATGTTCGGTCTATTTTCTGTATTTGAGGAGGTTTTTGTCTATTTTTTCTAGAATAGTGATTTTCTTTTGTCTGTAGATGAATGTTTTGCATATTTTCTCTTTGAGTGTTTCGTCTTATTTTTTTGCTTTTGAATACTATTTTCTCTTTATTAGTGTTTTGTCTATTTTCTGTAAATCAGAGATTTGTATATATTCTGTACATGAGTGTTTTCTCAATTTTTCTTATATGAGTGTTTTTGTTTGTATATTTTCTGTATGTGAATGTTTTGTCTATTTCCTGCACATGAATGTTTTGTCTATTTTCTGTATATGAGTGTTTTAGATATTTTCTCTATATGATTGTTTTGCATATTTTCTGTATATTTCTTCGTATATTTTCTGTACATGAGTGTTTTGTCTATTTTCTGTATTTCAGGAGTTCTATGTCTATTTTCTCTAGAATAGTGTTTTTTCTATTTTGTAAATATGAGTGTTTTGTCTATTTTCTCTTTATGTGTGTTTTGTCTCTTTTCTGTAAATTAGAGATTTGCATATTTTCTGTATGTGTTTTGTTTCTTTACATGAGAGTTTCCTCTATTTTCTGTACATGAGTGTTTTTTCTATTTTTGTATATGTTTGTTTTGTCTATTTTCTATATATGAATGTTTTGTCAATTTTTTGTATATGAGTATTTTTTATTATTCTGTATATGGGTGTTTTGTATGTTTTCTGCATATGGTTGTTTTGTATATTTTTTGTTACGTGAGTTTTTTGTTGATTTTCGGTATATTAGTGATGTATATAGTTTGTATAACTTTTGTATATGAGGAGTGTGTTGTATTTTTTCATTATATGAGTGATTTGTCTTTTTCTGTATATGAGTGTGTCTTATAATGTTCTCTGGAATGTATAGAACTTACCCATTGTTCATTCAAATGCTGATTTCTCTCCCTCACTCTCTGCTTTCAATCCAGACATTGCATTGTGATACTGATTCTAAGCATCTCCATCTCAACTTTGTGTAAACATCCAAAATAAAACCACAAGCCACAATGCTCAGCAACGTAGAGGAAGGAGTGGGAGGGAACGGGGAGGAGACAGAGAAGAGGAAGTAGTGGAGGAGGAGAAAAGGCAGGAGCAGAAGCTGGGCGAGCAGAGGCTGGAGGAGAGGTCTTGGAACAGAGTGGAGAAATGAACCAGACTGAAGATATCACCCAAAGCAAGTACAAAGGGTGAGATCTGAATGGGAGGAACTATGCGGGCCTGGAGGTTCAGGGTGGCGTGACTATTGCCCAGCATTGTGTTCTAGGTCAGCAAAATTAATGCTGGCCTCTGGGTGGTGATTTGGTGAGACAGCAGATTAGGGTTAACCGTGGCGCTATGAAAAGATATATCCCTAGTAAGTATTTACGTATAATACAACACGAGTGTTTTCTTATTTCCTGTACATGAGTGTTTTTTGTACTTTCTGTATTTGAGGAGTGACTTGTTTATTTTCTGTATACGTTTTGTGTCTTTTCTGCATATGAGTGTTTTTCTGTTTTCTCTATGAGTGGTTTGTCTATTTTCTGTTTATTTCTGTGTTGTCTATTTTCTCTATATGAGGGTGTTTTGTATATTTTGTAAATATGAGGAATGTGTTGTATTTTTGTGTATGTTTTTTATATATTTTTTACATGAGTGTTTAGTCTACTTACTATATCTGAGTGTTTTGTGTATTTTCTGTATATGAACCTACTGTATATTTTCTGTATATGAGTGTTTTGTATATTTTTGTATATGAGTGGTTGGTATTGTTTCTGTATATGGGTGTTTTGTCTATGTTCTGTATGTGACTTTGTTGTATATTTTCTGTATATGAGGAGTATTTTGTACATAATCTGTAGATGAGGAGTGTTTAATATTTTGTCTGAGTATTTTGTGTACTTTCTCTATATGATTGTTTTATATATTTTTTGTATATGAGTGTTTTGTCTATTTTCTATACATGCGTGTTTTGTGTATTTTCTGTATATGAGGAGTGTACTGTATGTTTTCTGTATATGAGTGTTTTTGTCTATTTTCTGTTTATAAATGTTTTGTTAATATTCTGAATATGAGTGTATTGTATATTTACTCTATATGGGTTTTTTCATATATTTTCTGTATATGAGGAGTGTTCTGTATGTGTTTTGAATATGAGTGTTTTTTATATTTTCTGTATGTGAGTGTTCTGTGTATTTTCTGGATATGAGTGTTTTTATTTTTTCTGTATATGTGTGTTTTGTCTGTTTTCTGTAGATGAGGAATGTGTTGCATATTTTCTCTGTATGAGTGTTTAGTCTGTTTTCTGTATGTGAACATGTATATTTTCTCTATATGGGTTATTTGTATATTTTACGTATATAGGTTAATTGTATTTTTTGTATAGGAGTGTTATGTGTATTTTCTTTATATGTGGATGGGTTTATATTTTTCTGTATTTAGGAGCGTGTTTTATGTTTTCTGTATATGTATTTTGTCTATTTTCTGTAAATGAAAGTTTTTTATATTTTCTGTATATTACTGTTGTAGATGCTTTTTGTAAATAAGAAATGTTTTCTGTATATTAATGTTTTTTATATTTTCTGTATATGTTGAAAATATTGTATATTTTCTCTATATGAGTGTTTTTTATATTTTTTGTATATTTCTACATTGTTTTTTCTGTATATGTGGGTTTTGTATATTTTCTGTATGAGAAATGTATTATACTTTTTCTGTAGATGAGTGTGTTTTATATTTTCTATATATGAGTGTTTTGTCTATGTTTGTAAATGAGTGTTTTGTATTTTTTTGGATATAAAGAATGTTTTGTATATTTTCTGTATATGAGGTATGTTCTGTATGTGTTTGGTATATGAATGTTTTTTATATTTTCTGTATATTAATGTTTATTTCCTGTATATGAAGGGTTTTTTTATATTTTCAGTATATGAGTATTTTGTATATTTTATGTATATCAGTGTTTTGTCTATCTTTTGTTTTTAAATGTTTTGTCAATTTTCTGTGTATGAGTATTTTGTATATTTTCTGTAAATGAGGGGCGTTTTGTATGTTTTCTATATATGAGGAGTGTGTTGTATGCTTTTTGTATATGAGCTTTTTGATATTTTCTGTTTATGGGTGTTTTGTCTATTTGCTACATGTGAATGTTTTGTATATTTTCTGTATATGAGTGTTTTGTATATTTCTATATATTAGTGGTTTGTGTTTTTTCTATATATGGGGTTTTGTCTATTTTCTGTATGTGACTAAGTTATATATTTCCTGTATATGAGGGTTTAGTATATTTTCTGTATATGAGGAGTGTGTTTTATATTTTCTGTATATTTTCTTTAGAAGAGGAGTGTTTTGTATATTTTCTATATATGACGACTGTGCTGAATGTTTTCTGTATATGAGTGTTCTTATATTTTCTAAATATGAGTGTTTTGTATATTTTTCTTATCTTAGTGCTTTGTATATTTTCTGCTATGAGTGTTTTGTACTTTTTGTATATGGGTATTTTGTATGTTTTCTCTAAATACAAGTATGTTGTCTATTTTCTGTATATGAGGTTTTTTAATATTTTTTGTATATGAGGAATGTTTTATATATTTTATGTAAAATACTGCTTGTATATTTACTGTATATGAGTGTTCTGTATATTTTTTGTGTGTTGTATATTTTCTGTCTATGAGGGATGTTTTTTATATTTTCTATATATGAAGAGTTTAATGTTTTTTGTATATGAATATTTTTTACATTTTCTTTATATGAGTGGTTTGTAATTTTTTATATGGGTGTTTTGTCTATTTTCTGTATGTGACTATGGTCTATATTTTCTCTATATGAGGGTATTGTATGTTTTCTGTATATTAGAAGTGTTTTGTACATGCTCTCTATATCAGGAGTTTGTTGTATATTTTCTGTGTATAAGGAGTGTGTTGTATAATTTCTCTATATGAGTGTTTTGTATATTTCCTGTACATGAGTGTATTGTATATTTTCGGTATATGAGTGTTTTTTATTTTTTCTATATATGGGTGATTTGTATATTTTCTGTATATGACTTTTTTGTGTATTATTTGTATATGAGTGTTTAGTCTATTTTCTGTATATGGGTGATTTGTATATTTTCTCTATATGAGTTAACTGTATATTTTCTGTATAGGAGAGTTTTGTATATTTTTTAAATGAGGATGTTTTGTAATTTTTCTATATATGAGGAGTATGTTATATATTTTCTCTATATATTATATGTTATATAATATATATAGTATGTTATATAAATATATATATATTTCATGTTATATATACATGAGTTTTTTTACTTTCTGTATATGAGTGTTTTCTCTATTTTCTGTATATGAGTGTTTGTCTTTTTTCTGTAAATGAGTGTTTTTATTTTGTGTATATGAGGAATGTTTTGGATATTTTCTGTATATGAGGTATGTTCTGTATGTTTTCTACATATGAGTGTTTTTTATTTTCTGTATGAGTGTGTTGTACATTTTCTGTATAAAGGTGATTTGTATATTTTCTGTACATGAGTTAATTTTACATTTGCTCTATGACAGTTTTGCTTATTTTTTTAAATGTGGATGTTTTGTACATTTTCTGTATATGAAAAGTGTGTTGTATATTTTCTGTATATAAGGGTGTTGTATATTTTTTGTATATGAGGAATGTTTTGTATATTTTCTGTATATGAGGTATGTGCTATGTGTTTTCTGTATGAGAAGTGTCTTGTATATTTTCAGTATATGAATATTTTATATATTTTCTGTATATGAGAATTTTTTATATATTCTGTATATAAGTGTTGTATATTTTCTGTATATGAGTGTGTTATATATTAACTGTATATGAATGTTCTGTATATTTTTTATATGAGCAGGGTGTTGGTATAATTTTTTTTAATGTATACACCTTACCCTTGTTCATTCAAATACTGATTTCTCCCTCACCCCACCCCCAACTCTGGCTTCAATTCGGATATTGCATTGATGCTCATTCTAAGCTTCTTGTCTCAACTCTTGTGTAAACAGGAACAAAATAAAGCAACTGGACACAATGTTGAGCAGGGAGGAGCCAAAGGTCAGGAAAGAGGGGAGGAGCCAGAAGGTGGGAAGAGAAGGAGGAGAAGGGGCGAGAGGAGGAGGGGCTAGAATAGAGCGAGGAGAGCAGAGCTGGAGGAGAGGTCTTGGAGGATGTGGAGCATGAACCAGACCTAAGATTTCACAAAAAGCAAGTATAATGTGGGAAATCTAAATGTTAGGAAACTGAGGGCTTGGAGGTTTAGGAGGGAGTAAATATTGCCCAGCATTGTGTTCTAGGTTAACTAAATTAACCCAGTCTCTGTGTGGTGATTTGGTTATATAGCTGTTTAAGATTAACAGCAAAATTTACTAGAAGATAAAAAAATAGCAAATATTAATAGTCACTTAAAACAAATGGTGCCCAACTAATCTAAGTATCCACACCCTTTAAATCATACTTTATCATAATTTGGTGGGGGGAATAAGCTCCCAGTGATGTAAACCAAACTTAAAATCTAAAAACTCCCAGGTCAGTTACTGTCTCTCTAAGAGAGGCTCTTAAACCAGCCCAGGAGCAAAGGACAGCCTCCTGTGGGCAGACCTGAGACTTCCCTAACAAAACTGGCTGCTGCTGCAGTTTAACTGAGGGGTAAACAAGCCTGGCTCTTTTATACTGTGGCTGGCTCAGCTCCACAGCCATGGCAGGAAAGAAAGGAACTGGAGGCGGATAAACCTCTAGACAGAGTTTGGCCTAAACTGCATGTAAAATAAAAAATTGCCATGGCAGAGGGTGTTTTGATCTCATTTGGCTTCATTTTGGCTGTCATATTCATGGATCTGGTTGCAATATGTTTAATGGTGTTGGTTCTTCTCCATGCCTTCTCCAAGAAAGTTGAAGGAGGAAATGGGGAAAAAGCCAAGGATTGGGGTACTAAGTTACAGACAATAGTACTCATCCAAATAATTAGGTTAATAACGTCTAAAATTCAAAGCTCTCTGGCTGCAAGGTATTTGTCAGCTCTTTCTGGTAAGGGTCGGCCAATTTACTGAAACATCAACTAAAATAACCAACTGGGCTTTGTTTGTTACAGCGTAAATTGGCACAACTGATTCCAAACTTAAAATTTTCTTGTCTCTTTGTTTGATTTTCATTTAAAGGCTTCGAGTTACAAATATACTGATTTGAAACTATGTATATCTGAACAAGTTGCTGAAGGCACATGCCTTTCTTCCCAACACAAAGTAAAAAGAAACAGGCAGATCTCTGAGTTCTGGATCAAGCTTGTTTACATAATAAAAGCCAGGATAGCAACTCCTGCTGTTTAGCCACTTACAGAGATAGTCTTAAGATTCTAAATGACAAAATTTTCCTTAAGGTTACCATGTAAATTCTTTTTTCTTAATGATAGATATTATGTCTTTACTGCTCTAAAGGTTGGATTCACATCACTTTTAGGTGTACAAAAAGAGAGAGAATGTCACACTGCTCAGGAAACTACCTTATCCTTTTAAACGTGAAACATTTTCGTGGGGGAAAAATGTTGGTCATGCTTAATGTAAAAAAGACACAAGAGGCTTACAGATGGAAAAGTACACACCAACTTAGTTTAGTCCTGAAAACTCAAAAAATTATATTCATGTTTAAAAAACTAAACTGTCCATCCCATATCAAAAAAAGGCCAAGCCAAAAAATAGCCACTATTAATGTAAAGCCCAGGTACAAGATGCCCAGGGTATGCTTAAATGCTAGAGGTAGGGACTCCAAGATGGCGGTGAGCAGAGCACACCGTTTTGGAGAGGCAGAAGACATGAATCTCCTTAATTAGTAAGTGGAGAGTCACTCAAAGCTAGAATTTGGATTTTTGGGCTTTCTAAAGGAGAGGGGCCACCACAGAAGCGTGGAGTGCTTGTAGATTTAGATCGGGCGTGGACTTATCCAGGAAGGAAATAGGGCACTTCCCTTGTCCAGGCCTCCCTCGGGGAAACCCGCAGACAGCACCAGGCAGCTGAGCGCAAAGCTCACATCCAGGAGATCAAGGCAGCAGAGACAGTGCTCCGGGCCCCTTACAGCAGTGGTCTGCTGTAACCACCCGTTGAACACCCGTCCCCTCCTTGGACACACGTCCCACTCAGGGCCCTCCAGACCCGAGGAGTGTCCCCCCCTCCCCGGCCCGCTGACGTGATCCCGAACTAGACCGCAGCAGGAAGTACAGCAGAGCTCACGCCCCAGCGGCCAGAGCGCAATAACCCCAGAAACCTCCTCACAGGAGGAGAGCAGGCCCAATCACAGAGTTCCAACCACTAAGCGCTAACCACAGAGACTCAGATCCACAATACAATTCTTCCTGGATACCAAAGCGGCAAAGCTCAGCGTCTGGGACCCAAGACGGGTGGAGGCAGGGAGGCAGGGCTCTAGACCCCGCAGCTGCAGCGGAGAGCAGTAATGACCTGCTGAACGCCACCACTCAGAGGAGAACACACCCCACCTAGGGCCCTCTCGCTGAGCTCTTGACCCTTGGAACATTTTCCCCACTACCACCACCACCCAGCTCTGCAGGAGTGCACGCACTGTCGAAACTCCACCCCGCCAGAGCGCTTGCCCAATACAGTGCTAGCCACAGAGACTCAGACCCACAGTACAACCCTTCCCAGACCCCAAGCCTGCAAGTGGCAGCACAGACTACACAGGGCTGCCCAGCCAGTGATTGTATGGGCCATCCAACCCCTCAGTGGCAGAAAACCAGCTGAATAGACACCAAAGACCAGCAGACCTGTAAAATCAATATGCGCGCGCATTCTTCAACAGTGCTTGCGATCCCTTAGCGCCTGCAACAACTTCAGTGCCTGCAGGGCACCCTTCTCACACACTGAAGGCCTCTTCATTCTCCAACACCCTGTCCCTTAGGACACATCCACAAGCACACACTCAAACACACACTACCCCGCATTTGCCCTTCTGCACCTGCGAACTTTCCTTCTACAGGTATAGCTGAATAACCAACGCACACACTGAAACCACTAGACCTCACTAGACCTT
>REGO01000325.1:134431-151392 GCA_010120015.1 Rhombomys opimus | reverse complement strand
TCCTAAATAGTTCCTGCTTCACATATATGTCTGTCAAAATATTCTGAGCCAGAAGGCTGAAGATGATGCTCCAACGTTATAGAGAGTTATGGGTGACTGTTCAGCAGCAAACTGTCTCTGTCAAGTTTTATTTTTTGGAAGCTGCTAACATGCACTTCCTATTTACTCTCATAACTAATTTTATTCCTTCTCGAGTCTCTGATGGGGTTGAAGATGAAATAGTTACAGTACCAATTTAAGCTTAGGTTGTTTAGAAGTTGAGAAATCATTTCATATAGGCAATACCAATAAGGATAAAAGTTAATTAGGTATAGAACTTTAAACTTGTCAAGATACATAGGATAATCAGATATTCTCTCTGAAATTGCTAAATACACATGGACTGGACATTGCACATGTAGATTTTACCTAACAGTTTTCATAATTTCATAATTATTATTGTATTGAAAGAAAAGGAGCCTTTATTGGACTTAAAGGGGGAAATGTTGGTATAATGTGTTTTTTTTAATGTATACACCTTACCCTTGTTCATTCAAATACTGATTTCTCCCCCACCCCACCCCCAACTCTGGTTTCAATCCAGATATTGCATTGTGATACTCATTCTAAGCTTCCTGTCTCAACTCTTGTGTAAACAGGACAAAACAAAGCAATTAGACACAGTGTTGAGCGGGGAGGAGCCAGAAGGTGGGAGGAGAAGGAGGAGGAGGGGTGAGAGGAGAGCTAGGAGAGCAGACCCGGAGGAGAGATCTTGGAGGATGTGGAGCATGAACCAGACCTAAGATTTCACAAAAAGCAAGTATAATGTGGGAAATCTAAATGTTAGGAAACTGAGGGCTTGGAAGTTTAGGAGGGAGTAAATATTGCCCAGCATTGTGTTCTAGGTTAACTAAATTAACCCAGTGTGGTGATTTGGTTATACGCTGTTTAAGATCAACAGCAAGCATTACTGAAAGATAAGCCAATAGTAAATATTAATAAACACCTACAACAGCAGGGTTTTTTTGTATTTTCTGTTTATTAGTGTTTTGTGTATTTTTTGTATTTGAGTGTTTTGGATATTTCCTGTATATGAGTGTATTGTCTATTTTCTGTATATGATGTTTTGTCAATCTTTCTGTATATGACTGTGTTGTATACTTTCTCTATATGAGTATTTTTGGTATTTTCTGTATAATAAAATCCTCATAAGGCAAATCCAAGAACACATAAAAATATACCATCCACCATGACCAAGTAGGCTTCATCCCAGGCCTGCAAGGGTGGTTCAATATACGGAAATCCATCAGCGTAATCCACCATATAAACAAACTGAAGGAGAAAAACCACATGATCATCTCCTTAGATGCCGAAAAAGCATTTGACAAAATCCAACATCCATTCGTGTTTAAAGTTTTGGAGAGATCAAGGATACAAGGCACATACTTAAACATAGTAAAGGCGATATACAGCAAGCCTATAGCCAACATCAAACTCAATGGACAGAAACTTAAATCAATCCCACTGAAATCAGGGACAAGACAAGGCTGCCCACTCTTTCCATATCTCTTCAACGTAGTACTTGAAGTCCTTGCTAGAGCAATAAGATAACTAAAGGAGATCAAGGGCATACAAATTGGAAAGGAAGAAGTGAAAGTTTCACTATTTGCAGATGATATGATAGTATACATAGTGATCCCAAAAATTCAACCAGAGAACTCGTTCAGCTGATAAATACCTTCAGCAAAGTGGCCGGATACAAAATCAACTCAAAAAAAATCAGAAGCCCTCCTGTATACAAAAGACAAAAGGGCCAAGAAAGAAATCAGGGAAACAACACCCTTCACAATAGCCACTAATAAAATAAAGTACCTTGGGGTGACTCTAACCAAGCAAGTGAAAGACCTGTTTGAAAAAAACTTCAAGTCTCTGAATTAAGAAATTGAAGATATCAGAAGATGGAAAGATCTCCCGTGCTCATGTATCAGTAGGATTAACATAGTGAAAATGGCCATCCTACCAAAATCAATGTACAGATTCAATGCAATTCCCATCAAAATACTAACACAATTCTTCATAGATCTTTAGAGAAAAATTATCAACTTCATATGGAGAAACAAAAACCCCAGAATTTCCAAAGCGACCCTGTACAACAACAGATCATCTGGAGGTATCTCCATCCCTGATCTCAAGCTGTACTACAGAGCAATAGTAATAAAAACTGCATGGTATTGGCATAGAAACAGAAAGGAGGATCAATGAAATCAAATAGAAGACCCAGATATAAGCCCACACACCCCACCTATGAATACTTGATTTTTGACAAAGAAGCCAAATCCATTCAATGGAAAAAAAGACAGCATCTTCAACAAATGGTGCTGGTCCAACTGGATGCCTACATGCAGAAAAATGAAAATAGATCCATATATATCACCCTGCATAAAACTAAAGTCCAAGTGGATCAAAGGCCTCAACATAAAACCAGATACACTAAATCTGTTAGAAGAAAAAGTGGGTAAGAGCCTAGAACTCATTGGCACAGGAGACAACATCCTGAAGAGAACACCAACAGCACAGGCTCTAAGAGCAACAATCAATAAATGGGACCTTATGAAACTGAAAAGGTCCTGTAAGGCAAAGGACACTGTCGTCAGAACAAAACGACTGCCTACAGACTGGGAAAGGATCTTCACCAACCCTCTATCTGACAGAGGGCTGATATCTAGCATATATAAAGAACTAAAGAAGTTAAAAAGCAATAAATCAAGCAATCCAATTAAAACATGCGGTATGGAGCTAAACAGAATTTTCTGTAGGAAGTACAGAATGGCAGAGAAACACTTAAAGAGATGCTCAATGTCCTTAGCCATCAGAGAGGTGCAAATAAAAATGACCCTGAGATTTCACCTTACACCCATCAGAATGACTAAGATAAAGAACTCAAGTGACAACACATGTTGGAGAGGATGTGGAGAAGGTGGAACCCTCCTTGACTGTTGGTGGGAATGTAAACTTGTACAACCACTTTGGAAATCAATTTGGTGCTTTCTCAGACAATTAGGAACAGCGCTTCCTCAAGATCCAGCCATACCACTCCTAGGCATGTATGCAAAACGTGCTCAAGTACACAACAAGGACATTTGCTCAACTATGTTTATAGCAGCTTTATTTGTAATAGCCAGAACCTGGAAACAACCCAGATGTCCATCAACTGAGGAATGGATACAGAAATTGTGGTACTTTTACACAATGGAATACTACTCAGTAATTAAAAACGAGAAAATCATGAAATTTGCAGGCAAATGGTGAGAACTAGAAAAGATCATCCTGATGAAAAGATCATCCCAGGAGCAGAAAGACACACACAGTATATACTCACTTATAAGTGGGTACTAGACCTATAAGATAGGATAAACATAATAAAATCTGTACACCTAAAGAAGATAAACAAGAGAACCCAGGGTAAGATATTCAATCCTCACCAGAAAGACAAATGGGATGGACATTAGATATAGGAGTAACAGGACAGGAGCCTACCACAGAGGGCCTCTGAAAGACTCTACCTAGCAGTAGAGTCAAAGCAGATGCTTAGACTCACAACCAAACCTTCAGCAGAGTGCAGGGAATCATACGAAAGAGGGAGTTAGTAAGACCTGGAGAGGACAGGAGCTCCACAAGGGCCAAATATATCTGGGCACAAGGGTCTTTTCTGAGACTGTTTCTCCAACCAAGGACCATGTATGGATATAACCTAGAACCTCTGCTCTGATGTAGCCCGTGGTAGCTCAGTATCCAAGTGTGTTCTCTAGTAAGGGGAACAGGACTGTCTCTGACATGAACTTAATGACTGGCTCTTTGACACCCCGCCTTCCCGAGGGAGGAGCAGCCTTGCTAGGCCACAGAGGAGGACATTGCAGCCAGTCCTGAAGATACCTGATAAGCTAGGGTCAGATGGAAGGGGAGGAGGACCTCCCCTATCAGTGGACTTGGAAAGGGGCAGGCAGAAGATGAGGGAGGGAAGGTGGGATTAGAAGGGATTGAGGGAGGGGGATTCATCTGGGATATAAAGTAAATAACCTGTGATTAATATTTTAAAAAGTAAAATAAAAAAGTGCTTTCTCTATTTTCTGTATATGCATGTTTTGTGTATTTCCTGTATATGACTGTTTTGCCTATTTTCTGAATAGGACTGTTTTGCCTATTTTCTCTTCATGAGTGTTTTGTATATTTTGTATATATGAGTGCTGTTTCTATTTTCTGTAAATGAGTGTTGTGTCTATTTTCTGTACGAGTGTGTTGTATATTATATGAGTGTGTTGTCTGCGTTGGTGTTTCTGATACGCACAGATGCCAGAGAAGGGGGTCAGTTACCCTGAGGCAGCAGTTACTTGTGGGTCACTGCTCCTGCCCTGGTAATCAAGCCTTGACTCTCCGGAAGAGTATTCAGTGCTCATGACCACTGAGCTTTTCTCCATTCCCTATTTTATTTGTTTGCCTGTTTGATACAGGGTCATTTGTTGAATGACTCCCTGGCTGTCCTGGAACTCACTTTGTAGACCAGGCTGGCCTTGAACTCACAGAGATCCACCTGCATCTGCCTGAGTGCTGGGATCTGAGGCACCAGCAGGCCTGGCAATAATGTCTTACTTTTCCTCAGCAGCCATTAACTGATCCTCAGCGTGCCCTTCTCCTCCATGACTAGCTGTTGACAGGTCTAATACTGCACAGGTAATCAGAGAGCAGGGGGTTAACCCCGTAACAGGCTCGCCACTCCGGCAGCCGTGGGCTTACCTGGCAAGGTCTGCTGATGACAGTCCCCCTCAGTTGCCTGCGTGGACCTCTGGCATCATGAAGGCGCCCGGGGAAGAGGCCTGCCCCTGCCTTTCTTGATGTCCTGTGAGCGCAGCACACCACATCTTCAGCCCCCGGGTCTCACCATCTCATTCTGGTGGCAAACTAAGCGAAATGGGAGCCCCATGGTGTTGCAAGGGTCTGGAGGCTCCCTCATCAACAGCTCACGGGGAGGTAGCCCAGCTGCGCGCTGGGGTTGTCATTTAATGACAGACGGCTCCTGGGAGCAGTTTAATCCCAGGGAACGGTGTTCAAACCCTTTCTAAAGCCTTTCTATTTTTAGTTAGGGCACCAAGAGGCAAGTTTCCTCACAGCTCTTTAATGATCTTTAGTTTTGGCTCACCAGCCTTCCTACTTCACCTTCTGGCTTTTCCCTACGTAAGCCTTTCTGCCCCGCCCACTTTTGTCTAATCACCTGTGTTCTATCGCCCTACTTCTTTCCATCCTCAAAGCCTGGGTTTTTCCCTCTCATGGATGCCTTGAAGCCATTTTGTGTGTGTGTGTGTTTTGAGACAGGGTTTCTGTGTAGCCATGCTGTCCTGGACTTGCTTTGTAGACCAGGCTGGCCTTGAACAGACAGCGATCTGCCTGCCTCTGCCTCCCTGAGTACTGGGATTACAGGCGTGTGCTACTGTGCCCAGCTATTTTTTTAATTTGTTTTTTGTTTATGTTTTTAATGTACGAGTGCCCTGTCTGCATGTACACCTGCCTGCCAGAAGAGGGCATCAGATCCATTTATGGATGGTTGTGAGCCACCCTCTGGTTTCTGGGAATTGAATTTAGGACACCTGGAAGAGCCGCCGCCGAGCCATCTCACCAGCCCCCAAACTGTTCTTTAAACTGTACCAATGTCAGGCGTTGACAGGCCCACACAGACCGTATGGTTGCGCCATTCAGAATGAAATTCAGGAACATGAGGCCCACTGTCCTGTGGTGGGCTTACACCTCAGAGAAGCCCACTCACCAGCTGTGCATCGGGAGATGGCTAGGGTTCACCAGCACCTCAATCCACCTACCAAGAGCCTGTTTACATAAGGGATTTCTGCAGTACTGAGAAGTTCCAGAGGGGGGCAGCCTAGTCTCAGCCTGAGCCACGGCAGCCAAGGTTTTCTGCCCTCCCTTTCCCTAACCGCCTCCTCTTCTTCCTCCTCTTCCTTCTCCCCTCCTCTCCCTCCCTCTTTTCCTTCCTCTTCCTCCTCCCTCCTCTTCCTTCCCTCTTTATGACAGATTCTCCTATGTGGCTCAGGCTGGCCTTGAACTTGTTTTCTTTCTAATATTAGTTGTTTTTAAAACAAGCACAGCATTGGTGGCCCTGGATTTCAATCCCAGCATTCAGCAGGCAGATTAGGGAGAATCTCAGTTCCAGGGCCAGCCGGTCTACAGATCAAGTTCCAGGACAGCCAGGCTATAGAGAAACCCCATCTCAAAAAAAAATTGTTCTTTATTTTTATTTTATGTGTGTTTGCCTCCATTTCATGCGTGCCTGGTACCCTCTGAGGAGAGAAGGCAGCACGGGATCCCCTGGAACTGGAGTTACAGACAGCTATGAGCCACGATGGGGCTGCTGAGAGCCAAATGCAGGCAGCAGGTGCCCTTTAAAAAAACGTGTTTATTCATGTGTGTGTGTGTGTGTGTGTGTGTGTGTGTGTGCGTGCATGGGCCACAGTGCACAGGTGGAGTTCCCCTTGCGGTCAGCTCTCTCCTTTCCCCACGTGGGTCCTTCGGTCAGAGGCACAGCAAGAGCCTTTCTTTGCCTGAGGAGCCATCTTAGCTGCCCAAGAGCAAGCACTCTGACTACCGAGCCGCCTCTTTCCAGTGTATTCTATCAAGTTGTAACAACCCAAGTTAAAAGCAGATCCCAAATGGTATACAAGCTGTGAGGATTTTAAACTTGTGACAAGGGCCAGAAAGGGGATTCTAATAACTGCGAGAAAATCCTCACTGAAGCTTCAGAAAGCTGCGGCGTTGGTTCTCCTCCCGCCTGAGGGCTGCTTCCCAGCAGCCCACGAAGTCAGGAGGGGCACAAGATGAGAGGCCTTACAGGGGGAGAACCTTGCAGGGTCAGGCACCGGGAACAGCTGATGCCTAGTTCAACTTTAATTCTGGGGAACAGAGGCTGTATACCCCTTGGGGAGAGGGCAGGAGACTCCAAGAAGAGGTGTACCGAGAGGTTCCAAACCTTAGTTAATTCCTGGGACTGGGGCTAAACCACCAGATAACAGTCCTTTCAGAGCAGAGGTCCAGCAGCAGTCCCCCACCCAGGAAGAGGGATGGGGGGATGAAGGCCCCGGGTTCCTTCTCCTTGCTCCACAGAACAGAGGGAAAACAGGCTTTGAATCTGCAGTATGGAAATTCTGTCACCTTTGCTTTCCACCAAAGAAATCAAGAACATCTTACCGAGACCCTGGGCAGATTCAGGAAGTGGTTTGGAGAGACTCCGCACCCCTCACCAGCAGCAGAGGCCTCTGCGGGCCCCAGCATCCGGCTCAGCTGAGGGCTGACACGGGAGTGAGGCCCCCTGCACGGGGCATCCCGGCCTGGAGGACAGGGCTTGTGCGCAGAGGACCGCTTCTGTAGCAACCGGATGCGAAGGTTGTCTGTACAAGGATATTGGCTGTTGCTGCCCGGCCTGCCCGCGGCCCCAGCAGCCTGGTGGGTTGTGGGTTATTCTGAAGTTTGGCTCTCATGGTGAGAAAATATAGTAAAAGCTCCGCGGGGTAGCAGACAGAGGAAGCATGTCTTTGAACGTGCGTTAAAAGCAGCAAGAATCACGCAGATAGGAGCAGGGCTTTCTTAAAGCAGGGAGAGGTGTTGAGGCAGTCCACAGAGTCGGAAATACCTGGACTATCTTAGGCCATGTAGAGCGAGGTGGCCAGAGCAGGCAGGCAGGGAGGTGGCCAGGCATTTACCAGAGCCAACGCAGACACGCCGTCCTGTGTACGCAGCTATCTCACACAACAGATACGGTGAAGGCATATTAATTTCATAGATGAAGAAAGGATTTAAAAACAAAACAAGGTCTCACTTCATATCCCAGGATGCAAGGAATTCTCTTGACTCAAGTCTCCAAACTGTTGGGGTTACAGGTCCAGGGAAAGGTTTCTCTTGTTTGCTTTTTGAGACGAGGTCTCTCTGTGTGGCCCTGGCTGCCCTGGTACTCACTGTAAAAACCAGACTGCCCTCAACTCACAGAGATCCACCTGCCTCTGCCGCCTGAGTGCTGGGATTAATGGCGTGTGCCACCAAGACTGGCTAAGATCTCTCTCCCTCTGTCTATGTGTACACCATTTTTTTTTTTTTGAGACAGGGTTTCTCTGTGTAGCCTTGGCTGTCCTGTACACACTGTAGACCAGGCTGGCCTCAAACTCACAGATCCATCTGCCTCTGCGTCCCCGAGTGCTGGCATTACAGTGCCACCTCGCGCAGCTCACTCACATTTTCTGATACCCCTGCTCGTTCTTGAGTAGACTCAGTGTATAGATGAGCCCGGGTTATTTACTTCCTCACCAGAAGGCCATTTGGGCAGCTTCCAGCTTGAGGCCTTTATGAACAGGGCCACTGTATTCACATACTCAGATTTCTGTATAGAGGGATTGGTGAGGGCTGCGGTGAACGTAGGTTTAACCTTAGAGAGAAGTGCCAAGCCTCTTCCCAGAGTCTCACAGGAAGTGTGTGCTGCTCTGCCTCTTTCCTGCCATTTCACATTCTCAGGTGGCTCATTTGATCTTTGCCCTTCAGATAAATGCTATGATGGGGGGGGGCTTAAGGTCAGCTGAGCACAGTGGTTCACACTTGTACCCCAAAACTTGGCAGCTGAGGCAGGAAGATGGTCATGAGTTTGAGGCCAGCCTGGGCTACAAGGTGAGATTGTCTCAAAGCAATAAAACCCAGCTCCCAACGCTCAACAGCACAGGTTTGTTCTTCACTTATCACAGCTTGTCACACATGAAGAGTTCTGAAGGTCTCAGTTCCACTTGTCCACGGCCACACCCTGTTCCAAGGGACCAAAAGCCAATGAGCGCAGCCTCCTCATAGGCCACAAGACAGAAGGGAGGGGGAAACATTAACAGTTTTGGTTGGATGTCTGTTTTCTTTTAAGGCAGGGTCTTGCCATTTAGCTCTAACTGCCTGGATCTTCACTACTGTAGCCCAGGCTGGCCTGCATCGTGAAGCAATCCCCCTGGCCCTGCCTTCTGAAGGCTGTTTTTAACAGGTGCTTAGCACCACTACATGCTTGAAGACTCTCAGTGTCCTGATGTACGTGGTTGATTATTTAAGGAGGTGGGCAGTGCAAAGGGAAACGGAACCCAAAGAAAGGATAGTATTTGTGGTGGTTTGAATTCCTATGGCCCAGGAGGCTCATATGTTTGAATGGTTAGTCACCAGGGCCTGGCACTATTTGAGAAGGATTAGAAAGATTAGGCAGTGTGGTCTTGTTGTAGGAAATGGGTTGCTGGGACTGGGCTCTGAGGTTTCAAAAAGCCCACACCAAAGCCAGGCATGATGGTACACTCCTGTAATCCCAGCACTCAGGAAGGCAGAAGCAGGTAGATCTTTGAGTTCAAGGCCAGCCTGGTCTATAAATTGAGTCCAGGACAGCCAGGGCTACACAGAGAAAGCCTGTCTTGAGAAACAAACAAACGAGCCCACACCAGACCCAGCATTCCTTTCTCTCTCTGCCTGTGGATGGGAATGTAAAGCTCTCGACACTCTCTCCAGCACCACGTCTGCCTGCAGGCCACCATGCTTCCTGCCAAGACATTCGATAATGAGCTAAACCTCCGAAACTGTCGTCCAGCCCCAGCTAAATCCTCTCCTTCATGAGAGTTGCCTTGGTCTTGGGTCTCTCCATAATAGTGAGAACAGGGACTAAGGCAGCATTATTCCAAAGATGAGCATTAGTCCAGATTTTGAATTCCCTCTGCCCAGTTGCCACTGAAAGCATTGGATGTTGCAGAAGCCCAGCAACTACCCTGCAGCTGGCCCTCTTCCTAGGTTCAGAAAGAGCCTATGTGCTTCTTAAATACAGTTCCCGTTCACTCAGCATGACAAGAAGCTACAGGGTGGATCTCGTGGGACCAGTAAAAGGTACTTCCGGGCACAGTAAAAGGTACTTCCGGTCTTTCTGCAGTTCTTGAGCTAGCGCTTAGAGCGTCTCCTGGTCAGTAGCCGGGTAGTGAGCCGAATGTCCTCAGCTTTGTAGACAGAAGGCTGACCAAAGCAAGCCCTCCGTTCTCCATATCAGCTGTGTGACCATGACAGACATTCGGAGGCATTTCTTCTGGGTCACGAAGGTGACGGAGACCTTTCTTAACAGGCCACAAGGAGACCGCTGGCATGAGCGGCTCAGCAGGTAAAATGCTTGCCGGACAAAGCCTGGTGACCAGATTTTGAACTCCATTACGCACATGCAGTGGAAGGAGAGTAACAGCTCCAAAAAGTTGTCCTCTGATGTCCACACGTGCAGTGTGACACACCCACACTATAAAAATGATAATTTTATCATTTATAAATAGATTCTAGAGAATAAAATAAATCGGGGCTGGATTCCTGAGGAGAGCTTGTTAGGAATGCATGGCCCAAGGGTAAGTAGGAAAAGGAAGAAGTAAGGGTCGGAGTAAAGGAAGAAAATAGGACAGGAGGCCTTGAAAGCCCATCCAGAGGGGTTGATGTTCTCGGCATCATCTCTCCAAGTCTTCTTGGAGGATTTTTATTTTATCTCTGACAATGCCTGATTTGTTGGCAAAGAAGCAGATTTTTCCAGCAAAAATAAGCAGATGCCACCTTCTTCGGCAGTTAGTGGGTCCAAACCCCTTCTGTTTTGAAGAACTACCTCCGCCGGGGAGTCTCACTGATCTTGGAGGTCTTTTATGGAAAGGCCATTCCTCCCCCACAGAGAACACTATTCTGCTGGGGGGAGGGGGCGAAGAGCTTTCTCCAGGGTGGAGTTGGAGTGACAGAGGGAGGGGGGGACACCCCCAACATCAATGCTGCCATTATCAGGACGAGGTAGTGCCCAAAGGCAGCCCCCGGTGGAAAGGTCAGGAAAAGGGAACAGGAGAGTGATTTAAAATATTTAAAACATTTAACATTAAATATTCAAATAAAGCCAGTGGATGGAAATTAAGTCCTGAACACCCCTGCTGTCTGTATAGCCAATGGGGGCCTCACAGTTCCAACAGGCCTTCTGTCCTCCCATGCCAAAGCAGGGAGACTGAGCTAGGCCCCCTCCTCGGGCCTCGGCAGGATCTCCAAATCCCCCTTCACTGATAGGAATTTGAGGCCCCAAGGTAGTGTTGCACCAGTGGTTACAGTTCAGTGGTTGTTAGTTGCCTTTCCCTGCCTGGCCCAGGCGGTGGGAGAAAAGAAGCTAAAAGGACCTGGGGAAACAGGACAGTCTCCAGCGAGGAGACCGGGGCTGTTTGGTTCTCAGCTCCAGAGTGGGAAGGGAAGAGGGCAGCCATAGTCAGAAGAGTCTAAAAGGGACTAAGAGAGGCAATGATTCTGGTGCCAGCTGGAAGGAATGTCACAGGAAGGTGTGAGGAAACACTTCTCCCCACTGCTCACAAACTGACTGTCCCAAGAGGACTGGTACAAGGCTTCCAGCTGAGCCAAATTAGAGGCCCCTCATCTAGCTTCCTCCAGGCCGCTCTAACCTGCTCCCGATAAGGGGCTGGGAGAACAGCCTGTTGGAGGCCACGGTCAGCTGTGCCCGAAAGCATTCCCTAAGTTATAGGCACCTGGGGGTCAGCTTGGTTGCACTCCGCCTGGACCCTGCTTTCCTCCTTGTAAAAGGTCCGTGCAGTCTCCTAGAGTGCACGACTGATGTGCCAGCCCCTCAAGGATGGTCTCAGCCCAAGGCGAATTGAGCCCATCCTCTGCCACTGCCTTACAAAGTTCCTGGAGGTCTAGGGCCCCACAGGGGGCCCAGCCGGGGGGGACCAGCCGCCCAGCCGGGGGGGGGGGGACCAGCCACCCCAGGAGCAGCTGTGACCGGGGAACGTTCCACAGGTCTCTCCGAATACGGAGGGGGAATAGAGGGGCCAGCGAAGGGGTTAGTAAGCGAGCCCTGTTTCGGTGGCACAGCCGGAGGGGTAGGGCTGGCCAGGGGGCATTCTCAAATGGGTCTAAAGAAGGATATATATTCTATCTCCGGGGAGGGGGCTCATCATCTGGCTTAATGCTGGGTTTGGCCCCAGCACCTTCCTCCTTTTTGGGGGCCAGCTCCTGCTCCAGTCCACTTTCCTGTCTCCTACCGTTATTCCTTATGTTCTTTGGGTGGTCTTGGAGGAAAGCACCCTTAAGGGCTATGACCAGGGGAATGACTCCCAAAGGGGGGATATTCCCATTCCGGACCTGTGCTCTGTTGATCAGGCTTTCTACTCCGTCCCAGGTGTCCCAGTCAAACAGAGCACCCTCCTCCGGCAGCCATGGAGCAATCTTTCTAACATACTTCCATACTTGAAGGGCTTGAGTATCAAGCAGATTGAAACCCCTACATTTAAGCAAAATTCGTGGGGATCCCAGACCTGGGCTGGATTTCTGAGATGGGGAGGACTGCCCCATATTTAACGGGGGTACGCTCACCCGCAGACCAGTTGGCCCATCAGCGTTCTTCCTGTAGCAGGATCCTCACTCGGGGCACCAGTCTGCCGGCTGGTGGATATCCGGCAGGTGGAGCTGAGAGGAGGGTGTCCAACTGGACACCCTCCGTGGCTGAGCGGGGTGGTGAGTGTCGACGGCCTGGACCTCCCTGGATGCCCAGGGAATAAAACACCACCAAGCCGGGAGATCTGTCGAAGCAGGAACTCGGTGTATTCCATTAAGCAGCCCCTTTTATAGGCTTGAGCCAAGGGGCAGGATTAAGGAAGTGAGGTAAGATGACGTGGAGGGTGAGGTTAGGTGGCACAAGGAGAGGTGGGCCAGCAACAAAACTCTACGTCACAGTTGCCAGGCAGGGGTGATTTTAAGGTGGCTATGCTGAATCACTTTTGTCCGAAACTGGCGCCTCTTATTTGCGAAGCTAAAGACAGGTCTCCAAACTTGAGCCAGGCTCAGGTAGATGCAGCAGGCCTTATCAGGCCCAACACATGGATTTTTTAGTTTTCAGAAGTAACACTCTGGCATGGTGGTCCACACCTGTAATGGCAGCACTTGGGACAGAAATGAGATTTAAATTTAAATTTAACTTACATTTTAGAAGGCTTGAGGCCAACAACTGGGCCACTTTCAAATACTCAGCTGCCTGCCATTGCTTCCTCGATCTCCCAGACTCAGTGCCGAGTCCTTCCTACCCCACCCTGGCCAGCCCTGCTCCTCCAGGGGTCCCTCCTGTAGAACATTTCCACTGAGGAGAAGGAATTGTACTGTGTCCACTCTCCAGAACCTCCATTCTGTTGGCCCCTCACTAAGCAAAGCGGTGGCGACTCCTGTGGGCACTGTGGGTATCCGTGTGAGAATTCCACAGAGAAACGGCACAGCAGGATCACGGCTGCCCGGCGGATCACCGCTGGTTAAGATAAAAAGACACTAGTGAAGGCATTGAAGAGGAAATGTGCCCGCAACGGTACTGTCATCCAGCGTCCGGAGCAAGAAGTGAGTCAGCCACAGGATGAACCGTATAAAACATGCCAGCTCCCGAGGGGCAGAAGGGGGTGAAAGACCCCCGAGGGGTGTCTTCCGCCAAAGAGACCCCCTCCCAAGGATCAACGAGACCAGTTGTTCGGATGCAAACAGCAAGAGGCTTTATTCGATACACGGGTACCCGGGGCGACAAAGTCTCTCGGAAGACTTGCGCGCCTCTCGGTTGGGGTGACGGGTTTTTATAGGGTTCGAGAGCAGGAAGCGCGGTTACAGAAGCGAGAGGCGTAGTTACAGGGATCTGATTGGGTGGTTTGAACAAAGCCATGGTTCAGTCACAAACAGGGAAGGCGGGAAGGCAGATTGTGAGCCGAGTCACGTACCCGGAACAGGGAAGGCAGGAAGGCAGAAGGAAGATTGTGAGCCGAGTCACGTATCCGGCCCTTATCTCGGGTACCTAGAGCGCTTTTCTCAGGGACTTCCCGTTTCCCCTCAAAGGCCAGGTGCCCAACCGCAGATATTCTGTTGTTGCCCGCATTATGCTAGGGTTTTATTCTTTCATTCCCCTGAAAGACCCCCGGCGGGTGTCTTCCGCCAGAGAGACCCCCTCCCAAGGATCAACGAGACCAGTTGTTCGGATGCAAACAGCAAGAGGCTTTATTCGATACACGGGTACCCGGGGCGACAGAGTCTTTCGGAAGACTTGCGCGCGCTCTGGGTGGAAAGCTGGGGTTTTTATAGGGTTTTAGAGCAAAAGCGCGGTTACAGAAGCGAGAAGCGTAGTTACAGGGATCTGATTGGGTGGTTTGAACAAAGCCATAGTTAAGTCACAAACAGGGAAGGCGGGAAGGCAGATTGTGAGCCGAGTCACGTACCCGGAACAAGGAAGGCGGGAGGGCAGGTGGTGAGCCGAGTCACCTATCCGGCCCTTATCTCGGGTGCCTAGAGTGCTTTTCTCAGAGACTTCCCGTTTCCCCTCAAAGGCCAGGTGCCCAACCACAGATATTCTGTTGTTGCCCGCATCATGCTAGGGTTTTATTCTTTCATTCCCCCATTTCTCTTCTAGCTTAGAATGGAATCTTCCATTCTAGGGCCTAGGGAGAGTCAATTTCTGTCCCCTGCTGTTTGAGCTGATGATACTGCTGGGTTAACACCAACGCTTGTATGACAGAGATAATGGGATCTGGGTCCCTTCAGGGTGGATATAGGGGTAGTAAGCCAAGGAGAACTATTATAGGGTCTCTTTAGGCTTTTAACCCAGTTGCTGCAATATTAGTGTCCATTTCAACTAAGCAGATGCCCAAGATAATAGCTAATGCCAGGGAGCCCCTTTTGACTTAGCATTTCAGCCTGCTAGGGGGAATTTGGGCGAAGATCCGTCTTCTGGAGCTTCTTCATGCTGACCGTTGGACCGTAGGCTTCAGGGGCTAGGGAGGCTGAAATGCCAGTCAAAGGCTAGGCAATAGGGAAGTCCCAAGCATCTGGTTCATTGATCCACCCGAAGAGGCAGGGAGCAATCATGTCAGTTTCCAGGAAGTCCAGATTTCAGCTTGCAGTCCACAGCTGATCCCGGAACAGAGTCAAACAGGTGAAAATCTGCTGAGACAAATTCAGACTGGAGACAGAAGTTAAAATTTGTCTATTAAATGGGAAAGATCAGGGAAAATCTCATCTGTGATCCTTTTGAGCTATGCCAGATCCAGGTCACATCCTGAAACTCATGAAATTTTAGTACACAAAAATATACAATTTTAAATACTCAGAAAAGTAACATATCAGCAAGTCAAACAATTTGAGAGTAACAGGTAAAAATGCAACCCACTGAATGAGTATCAGCTGTTTGTTTTATAACCTCTATAGAGAAATTATCCTTTTGAAAAAAAAAAGGGAGGATGAAAGATTAGAGTTAATTCCTGGAGCTGAAGCAGAATCATAAGACCACATTCCTTTCAGAGCAGAGGGCTAGCCCAGAGGCTAAGGCAGAAACACAAGACCACACTCCCTCTAGATAATGGGCCAACAACAGTCCCCACCCAGATAAACCCTAGGGCATGACTGGAGTCACATGGCCCCTAAGAACCAGAGGTCAGATGTCTCCCAGGTAGCCAGGCCCTACCGCTAGCAGTCCTGGCACCCAAAAATAGACCAATCATTTTAAAGGTCAGCTTCCCTAGAGACCACCCCACTTGTGTTTTGTTCCTCTTACCCAATCCTGTAATGCCAAAGCTTGCACTACCCCACTGGCACTTCTGTTCCTTTAAAAACCCTGCTCTCCCAGAGCCGGGTGTCGCTCGCCCGTATGTCCTTGCAAAGGGCAAGCGATCGAGCTTGTAATAAAGACCCCCAAACATTTTTTCTGTGGGCATAGCTGTTGGTAATTAGCCATGAATGGAACTTTTCCATTTTTTTATACATTTAGCATCTACTTTTAGCTTTTACTTTTATGTTCACACTGGAAAGTTAGGCAGATACGTTGCTGGCTTTAGTACTAAACCCTGGATGCTTGGACTTTTCTTAACAAAGCAACTAGAAGGAATAGGTTTAAGATATTCCTTTGTCAAAATTTACCCCAGAAATTGCAGATATTAAGAATACCATACTAAAAGCTATGACTTTTGGGTCAGATATACACATTAAATAGATGTTCTTAACATAACGAGAAGCACCTTTAAGTCTATCTCTAGAAGCCAACAAAGGAAATTAAAATCTTAACCTGGTGACTGAATAATAAGCAGTCGATGTTCCATTAACTTATCAGAACTCTATTGATTAATGTCAAAACTCTGAACTTTTAAAATTTTATAACATAAGCACAACAGTAGCAAAGAGTGGGGAGAAATTTAAAGTATCTCTCATTTTTAATCGGCTTTAAAATATTTTTATCTCTTTATAACTTATAATTATATACCTTAAAACACCTTAGACTCTCTAATTTTTTGCATCTATCAACCCTGAAACATTTTTTTAGACCAAATAACACTCTCTAGATTTTACAACCTAAATTCCTTTATCCTCAGACCCTACATAGGCTTTATATTTTTTATCCAGCTATATATATCTTAAGACACAGATAACTAACATGAATTCTGTGAACAAGGCAAACCTGTTTTTCTTTCTAAATAAGAGATTTAGTACCTAGTAGTTCTAGCTAATGAACTGATCAATGAGCTAACAGTTGATCTAATTGTCTTTTCTCTAGCTGCAAAGCTACCATAAGCTTAGCATAGCCATCAAGGTGTTCAGAGACCTGAGAAGGATAAATTATAAGACAAATAAATACACCAATTTATGTGCCAATCAAAATGACAGGGATGACTGGTTAGTCCTTTACCTAGGCAGTGTCCCTGGCTCCTGTGTCTCACGGCATCCTGAACAGAGGCTGTCCAGCCAGGCACAGAAGGTGAGAGACTGCTTCTACTGCTTTTGTGGAAAGAGGAACAGAAGAGATTGACCTCACCTTGCCTCTCACAATGTGAGACAATGGCTCTTCAGGTGTCCCCGGCTTTGTCCACAGTTTAGGCTGGGCCAGTTGAGGCAGTATTGCCCAGTGG